>JAMWEH010000327.1:0-26008 GCA_024721245.1 Mitragyna speciosa | reverse complement strand
GTATTGCGTGCACCACGCGCGCCACGTGACGTGCCACGTGGTGCACTAGAACCAATCACACATCGCCAAATAATACAAGGTATGACCCACCATTGCCACATGGCGATAAATTATTGGTTCTAGTACACCACGTGGCAATGCACGTGGTGTATTGTATACTTTTCCATGGTTCCACGTTGCGAGTAGCAGTTGTTTCACATCTATTAGGGGATATTGGTCGCTGTCTTGGTCGGATCTGGTATTTGTCTGGGCTGTGGAGATTGGGTTGGTGAGGACAACCCAATACTATTATTGAATATTTGAAAAACAAAAAGAAGTTAGAGCTTGGAAATTTTACCCCTAATTGGCCTCCGATACTTAAGTTAGAAGGAGCTCAAGTAAAGTTTGAAGTGTAAAAAAGCTAGAGTTCAAAGAGTTACTTGTTTTTAGGTATGAAGGGGAGTATTTATAGCCAAAGAAAGTAGGACCGAAAAAGGATTGAGACCCGCATTATTGCATTTGAGGATTTGATGTTTCTAGCCTGTCGCATAGGGTGATTGTGTTAGCCATAGGTGCATTTGAATGTGCTCAAGTGATAGTAGTTGAGATTTTCTAAGCTTTTGTCATGTCATATTAGGTGATTTTTCATACAAATTACCAAGAATCCCATCTTAATTAATTCACTGACTCGGTGGCATTTTTGCCATGCTCATTATGTTAGGGCTCTTTTAGGTAAAAGGCGGCTTTAGTTGGCTCTTCTCACACATAGTGATTATGAGGGTAGCACAACTGAGGTAGAGTTGATGGATGCCGAGCTTTGAGTGGTACTTATTGAAGGACTGAGCGGTCGCCAAATATGGGCTTCGAGTAATACGATGGTCAAACTTATGTTCTTAGCCTACTAAGCCAATCGATAATAGGTGAGGCTTTTTGGAGGTATGAATTTGAGCTAACTGGGTCCTTATACTTAGGCCATTAGTAAAAAAAGAGGGAACATCATTGGGCCATTCAAATCAGCCTTCTCAATCACAAGTCGGGTAATATGCATATTGTAGCATATAATTTTTTTTTAAAAATCTAAAAATTATTAGAAATTAAAAATACCATAACGAGTATAATTATCAAATTAAATTTATTAAGTACCGACATTATTATACATAGTTACTAAGTATTTAAATAATGCAATGTAGTTATTTATTATTTAAATAAAGCAATATTTAGACATTTAGCATTAGCAATAAATGATTTTAACATCAAAAGTGCCTTCTAATATTATTTTATATGACATCAGAACTTAAATATAAGAGTGAAACCAACATCTTATATAACACAATAAGTATCCCAGTATGCAAAGTATTTTCACTATTCAGTTTGTTTTGTTTCTTATCACAGAGGTGGAAAAACTTTATAATTTATCTATAGATTTATGTCTTGAGATTTTTCTTTTCTCATGTTTGTGATTCATAATAGTACATATCACTGAGTTCTTGACATTCTTCGATGATTTTGTATCTTATTGTTTTGTATCAATCGATTCTCTGCAATATATATCTGAAGTACTTATAATGACGATGGAATTAACGATATCGTATCGTTAAGTCCAATTCCAGTTATGGATCAGCCGAGTCATTGTAGACTAGACCGATATGATGAACTCTAATAGAAAATGTCTTTCTAATAGATGGGTTAGTTTATCTTTTATCTTACATAGCAATAGTCCTAACTCGTTTGCCTATTCGGTGAATTTCCTCCACTCACCAGCTCAATCGGTGAAGCAGCTTCACTTCTTACTCGAGGAGATAAAGAATTTCACAACCACAACCTAGCTTGCATGCGACTTAAAAAACCTTATGATGATTCCAACATGTTGTAACTTTTTACCTCTCCTTTTTGGATTCATCCCAAGGAAAAAAAAAAAAGAGAGAAAATTACAATTTTAGTATCAAATGTTGGGGTATCGATAGTTTCAATCGTAAAGTTTGGACGAAAGCAAATCTAGTATCACAATTTATTTTTCAGCATATTTAGTCCTATTAACCGGTTTGGAAAAATTTGACCACAATTCGGTCATGTGACGAAGACCAAATTTAAAAAAAAAAAAGAAAAAAAGAAAAATTTTAATTATCATAATTTGTAACAAAAGGCACACGTGAATGCACTGTGCAAATATTTTTTTTATTTTGTCTACTTATTTATCGTGTGTGGACTCAAATTAGTACTTTTAATTACAAACTATGGCAACTAAAATTTTTTATTTTTTGTATTTTTTTTTTGAAAATTTGATCACCGGTACATGAGTATCATATAACCAGATTCCGGTAAGATTTTGACTAGATGCCAGTAAAATTTTGGCAAAATTGGCCAATAGGACCAAATGTGCTGGAAATTTGAAGAATTTGGTGCTATATTTGCTTTCGTTCAAACTGTGGGGACTGAAACTATCAATACCCCAAATATTTGGTACCAAAACTATAATTTTCCCAAAAGAAGAATCTAACCTCATATCAAGTTGCAAGTACCACGTTCTTGTGAGGACATCCTGTTGTGATCATTGTTATGTGTACTTCTTGTTGTGGATGTATATGGCAATTGAATTTAGTCAACATGGATAGACTAAGGGAGTGTTTGGTTTAGAGGAATTAGGGAAGGGAATGGGTGTCAATTATAATGACACCCATTGTTGATATTTGGAAAATAACTATTACTATACTTCAATCAGAATGAAAGTGATTAATTGGTTTTTATGATTCTCCCGAAATACGATTCTATCAAACTCGTTTACTCTTTTGGGAAAAATGATACCGATTCCATTGCTAAATCAAACATGTTAGCGGAATCATCAAACTCATACTCATATTAGAATTAATGATATTCATAGTGAGAATGATTGAAAATTTTGAATCAAATTGCTCATAAAAAGAATAAATGAAAATGCTAGTAATCTAAATTTTGCAAAAGAAGTTACAAAGTTCACATGTACAATTACTGGGGAATTTGTAAAAAAAACTGAAGGCCATGAGCTAGTTTAACACATATTAGCTCAATAAAATTGACAACTAGCACAAGATGTCCAGGGATGATATTTCGACAAAGGATTGCATTTCAGACCCTTGAACCACAGGGCATTAAAAAGTTAACCTGCTACCAGCCAGCTTGGTTGCATGTATTCTAGATTAACTGTGGCTCTTGAGGAAATTGAGTATTAGCTCATTCACTTGATCTGGAAATTGCTCCTGACAAATTGTGTACCTTCAGGTACGTAAAACTGCCCTCAGATTTGGAACAAACAACTTTGCCACTTCTTGTGTATTCCGTCATTCCTGGAAATTTAATGAACCCATTATCAGCAGTGCAGAAGCATCAAACTTAGTTTCTGATATGTCGAACTCTGCTTTGATTGACCTACAACTGAATAAAGTTATTTTGCCAAATTAATGCTATTGGCCAGTATGAAGTGGACCCAAAAGTTGTATTGACTATTCGAAAAGCGGCAGATAAGTTTTTGTGTGGATGTATGGCAAAGGCTGAGTTGTTGGTTTGCATGTACACTAATTAAGAAATACGTGATTTATCACGTAACTTTCAAGTTTTCTTGTTTTTACTTGTCAAATTTGTGATTTGTTACGTAACAAAGGATGCAACTTTCAAGATTTCTTGTTTTACTTTTCAAAGAAGGAAAAGAATTTTTGAGTGATGACAAATGTGCAACTTTCAACTTTTCTTATTTTACTTGTCAAATTTGGGATTAACTGGTCAAAAATGGAGAGGCATCTTTGAGTTGAAAAGAATGAGTGAATTGTCAATTGGTCATGAGCATAATATTTTCGCTGTGCTCAATTATTTTAACGACCAACTTAGAATTTGTTGGATACATATTTGGACTGGCCTTGAATTTGCATTTCCACAACTCTGTCTGGATAGTTGTTTTTTGGAGTGTTTTTTTTTTATAAAAATATTACTGTAATAATTTTTAAAATTCTTTTTAGTAAACGCGTTTGTAAAATAAAAAGTAGATTGAAAAACACATTTAAAAATTTTAAAATACACATTTTTAAAAAACAAAATCAAACAAACGAAGCCTATCTCAGGGACTGACCAAGACTTCAGCTTAAAAGCTTTGAACTTGAGCTATTTAGGGAGAAAACAAAAAAAAAAAAAAAGTAAAAAACCCTACTCTATTTCTTAGCTTCCTTCTCTCCTTTTGAGGACATTAGCAAGAAGCGCTTAATTTAAGGATATTGCGCTGGCGCCTTTCCCTAACAAAGAAATTAAACCGGAAGTGACTCCACGAAGGCCAAAACTTCTTTCTTTCTTTTCCAGGCTGAACCCTCATACTTTGGAACTTCCCGAGGATTAGCAACAACAATTGGTGCCTTCTTTTTGGTTTTCTAGGCATATGATTCACTTCTATGGGTAATCGAGACAAAAAAGAATTACAGATCTTGTTTGCATTACCTGAGCTTTAGCTCCATGGCCCTTCAAAATATTGTAAACTTCTAAGTTCCCATCGTAGTTGGCACCTTTATTACTCAATCCCTTTATTCTATTTGAAATTAGACATGAGTAAATTAATTCCTTTATGTTGTTTGAAATCGAGACAAGATGGACTCCATTTTTAAGACTAACTATTGAAGTATCTGAACTTTGGCTTTACGGTTTTTGATAAAATAAAAGTTATACAATGTAATGGTAGATTGGATTTACACAAAATGGAGACTTCCAAAACAGCTATGTGTAGTAGAGGAGAGGAGTTTTATCAAGATTCTTTACATTATTCAATAAATTCAGTTTATAAATAATATAAATTCTATATGACTCTTTTACTTGACAATTTGACGTCCTTTATTTAATGGGTATAATAATAGGCAAATCAAAAAGGAAAGAACACCAAACGCGAAAAACATCAAATTACTTTTATAATAGTATAGATGTAGATTTAAAATTGATATTGCAAAAAGGTTTGACAAGCATTCTCGGGTGATATGTCATTTTCTTTTTGAAAAATTTATCAATATTGTCCCTCACATTTTAAAAACAAAAATTTTTGTAGTTCTTCACATTTAAAATCATTAAAAATATTCCCTCAAATATACAAAATATGCCCGATTGGTCCCAAAGCTCATATTCTCTGAATTTTTAGGCAAATCCAGGGGCAAAAATGGAAATGTGCTTCATCTTGGCAAATTCAAGGGCAATGTACTGCAGCGTACTGCAATTATTATGGCTTATTTTGCTTAATATTGATGTTTCAAACATGATTATTTAGTGCTTTTATTGTTTTCAATAATTTTTAGCCAAATATGTTTTCTTAAGAGAGGGAAACCAAGTGTGCTTCCACTTATGATTTTTAACGCGAGGTACTAAAAAAGTTTTTTCCTGAAAATGTGGGGATAAAGTAGCAAAATTCCGTTTTCTTTTTTCATCATCGAATGAAACTCTGGGACCTGAATTACTATTTGAGGGATTTATATCTAATTTTTGAAACATAAGTAAAACTCATTGCTATTTTCATAAACATAAGGGGAGGCATTTGAAATAATTCGACCTCTCAAGGATCCGCTAATCAATCATTCGCCGGCCTATTAGCAACGTGTATAGTTGGATGGCGATTAGTAAATGCTACTGGTCAGAGGCGGCCGGTAAAAATAGCTGGATGTTGACCGGAAAATGCTCCCGGTCATAGCCGCCTCCAAAAATTTTTAAAATTACCTTACATCCTCTCTAAAATTTTAAAAATTTCACTTATATCCTTTTAATATTTAGATTTCGCCCCTCAATTTTTCCCTCCAATAAAAAACGGTTGCCTCCTCAATTATACTTTTTTGTTAGTTTTGCACACCCATTTCTTTAACTTAAGGGTCCCGGAAAAATCTGTGGAAATTGTAATTATGAAGATTTAGTAATAAGTTTTTATTAAGGGAATCGTAAGATATGCTAAATAATTATAAGTTTTGTTGTGAAAATAATAATAAATAATTGTAATTCACGTCACTACATACATCACTGAAGATAGCTCAACTTTTTGTGATTCTATTTATATTTGCGGTCTGTCTCTGAAGATAGCTCAACCTTTTGTGATTCTATATATATTTGTGGTCTGTCTGTCTCTGTCTTTGCTTGCATTTCTTTCCATTCTCAGCTTCTTTGTCTGAAACAGTTATGGAAGCAGCAAAAAGCTATCCTCCCATAAAAGTTGCCGCTATCTGTGGCTCCCTCCGCAAGGGCTCTTGCAACCGAGGCCTCGTCCGTGCTGCAATCGAGATATCTAACGAGTCGATAGAGGGCATGATCATAGAGCACATAGACATATCTTCATTGCCATTCTTGAATACAGATTTAGAAGTGGATGGAACATTTCCTGCAGAAGTTGAGGCATTTCGGGACAAGATTCGCCAAGCTGATAGCATACTTTTTGCTTCTCCAGAGTACAACTATTCTGTCACTGCCCCTTTGAAAAATGCTATTGATTGGGGATCAAGACCCCCTAATGTCTGGGCTAATAAGGCTGCTGCACTCGTGAGTGCTGCCGGAGGTTCTGGAGGGAATAGACAGCAGTACCATATCCGCCAGATTGGAGTTTTTCTTGATCTTCATTTCATCAATAAGCCCGAGTTCTTTCTAATGAGGCCTTGGGAGCCGCCTCAGAAGTGTGATAGCGATGGTAACTTGATCGATGATGCAATTAGGGAGAGATTGAAGGAGGTTCTTTTGTCTTTGAATGCATTCACATTAAGGCTCCAGGGCAAGTCAAGATGATATTGTACTACAATCTTATGAATTTGTTGCTTAACCAAACAGATATATTTTTGCCTAATGATTTTACTTCTTCTTCTGTCTTGTGGCCATATGATTTCATATGGCTTATATGAAGAGTAACCTTTATGATTTGTTATTTGATTTAATAAGAAATGATTTAGTTGGAAAGATCTATGACTTTGTTTTGCTATCAGGGAATCTTGCTTTTCCTGAGGATATGTTTTCTTTCTTTAGTTTGTATTCCTTCTGGTGTAGGATTCCACTACTTGAGAATTGCCAAGTTCCAGGGGAAGTGCTAATGCTTCTGGGATGAAAATCCAAGCCACAATATGGCCAATCACATTGTAATGTTTTCATTATTCTGTATCCATCTTGATAAAAACTAAGGGGTATCTTCTACAATGTAACAGTAAATGTGTACGAACTCAAGAACTTCAAGGGGAAAAAAAAAAAACACAGAAATGCCCCCAAAGAACTTTAAAGGGAAATTATAGGGAATGGATTCAAGAACGCATATGCCTTTCCTGCATATTAGTTAAAGCAAACTTTATTATATGGCTGAGCAGAGAGTAAAAACAAGGCTCCTTCTCAAGAACACGACAAAATATCGCTTGTGCATTCTGGCGGAGCATCTGATGACAACTGACAATTAAAATACACAATTTGCAGCAAACACACTTCAATTGTAAAGCCAGCATTCAGCATCACAAAATAGAGAATCAAATTATTATTACTAGCATTCAGTTCAGTGACACACTTCAATTATAAAGCCAGCATTCAGCATCACAAAATAGAGCATCAAATTATTATTACTAGCATTCAGTTCAGTGACACACTTCCATTATAAAGCCAGCATTCAGCATCACAAAATAGAGCATCAAATTATTATTACTAGCATTCAGTTCAGTGATCTGCTCTACTTGCTAACTTGATTAACTATGGTTCTTGAGGAAATTGAGTATTAGCTCATTCACTTGGTCTGGAAATTGCTCCTGAACAAAATGGCAACCTTCGGATATGAATATTGTCTCCAACTTGGGCACAAACATTTTTGCCTCTTCACTTCTTATGTAGTCTTCAATTCCTGGAAATTTGATGAAGTAGTCTTTCTCACCTATTATCAGCAACGCAGGAGCATCAAGCTTTTCTTCTGAAATGTTGAATTTGTCATTCCTTGACCTACACAAAAACAAAATTAATAAATTCCCAGAAAAGCTTGAAACAAAATTCCAAGACCGAGAGCTAAAATTCACTGCATTGCACCATCACCACTACAATCTTGTGCAACCAAATAGCAGCAACTTTCAATTAAATGTTAAAGAGACACGCTATGCTGCTTCTACTAATCACAGCATTGGTTAAAATCCTTGCAATGCTTTGGAGACATAATAAATGGTTGAGCCTCTTTAGGATGCAGGGCAGAAGGACAACAACTGATACCTTGACTAAAAGCCTTGCTACCTATGTTTTCTCTACCTTACCTGTATGGAACTTGTAGTGCAGTTTTGAATCCAGATTTATCATAGAGAACACCATAGTTTTCCAGATCCTCCTCAGTGAACCAAGGGGGTAATGACGTAGACGAATCTACTAAATCCAATATCTCTTGATTTTCCTCAGCTATGGGTATTTCAGTCCTTGAAAAGAGTATATAAATGTTGCGCACAACTGTTTTGGGATCAAGCCTACCAAAATCAGCTTCAGCTCTTCCAGGTTCCTGGAATCAAAATATTCCGTGAGATGCAGTGATCGGTTTCCTACTTTTAGAAACTACGAAATGGACCTAGAGTTGTCTTATGTCACACAATGGCATACTACTGCGGAAGTCCATAGTGTACCACCAAAAGATAAAAGCAAGAGCAAAATCAAAAAGAGAGAACAATGTTGCACCTGCCATCTGGAAATATAGAATCCTTCAGGGAGGTACTGATGATATTGACGGCGCACTGCAGGCAGATAAGGTATACCCAATGTTATAATACCTGCAATTCTATTGGGGTGGAGAAGGGCCAAAAGGTATGCAACCCGGGATCCAAAATCTTTGGCTATGAGAAAAACCTGTGTATTTCAAAAACAAGATATGCAAGTTAAGCATTAGTCTCACTATAAGCATCGAAGTATGGAGAGTAGAATCCATGTAATAAACAAGAATAATCAAACAGAAAGGAAAAAAAAACACCGGATGCCTTGTGTAAAAAGTAAAAGACCTATGCCTTCGCCCTTTGATCTCTTGGTGATAAACATCATAGCTGGATATATATTCCTCTCTACTTGAAAAGCCAGAGAAATGACACCTTTTCCTTTCCTTCTCTTTTAAGATCACACTTGATCATTTCAAGTCAAATAACGGATTCTAACCGTACATTGGTTAATAATTTACTTTCTCTCACGGATTTTAATTTGTCTCAAATCAAATAACAGATTCTAACCATATCTTGGTCAATAATTTTACTTTCTCTCACAGATGTTAATCTTGTCTGCTGTTGTTTCTGCTCGTATAGATTTGGATTCTACTTCTTAATAATATTATTGCAAGAATAATACTATTTTACTTTTTAAGAAGTGATGCATGTGAGATATTGTTGGGAATATAAAAAGACAATTAAAAAAATGTGTATGGAAAATTATCCGCTGAATAATGGTCGGACCAAACAGAGCCATTTCTTATCTTATACAATAACTTCTTTTTTCTTTTCAAATTTGTTTTCCCCCTTTTTCGTATCCTGAGAGCAAGAACACCGCATTTTTTACTTGAATTACTCAGTCATCAAGATAAACTATCTTTAATACGCCATTTATCAAGACAATCCCTGATGCTCTTAGATTAAATCATCCTTCCAATAAAAAACAACAGAGTACTAAGTTGTTGGTTTATCAACTAATCTAAACTACAAAAGAGGAAAACTTGAATTGGAAAAGGAAGTATAACCTTAGAAATGCCAAGAGCATCAACAAGGGAGTGGAGATCACTGATGAAGTCAGAGTAGGTGGCCTTCTCGGGTTCCGGTGGAGAGTCAGATAATCCATAGCCTCTGTAATCAGGTGCAATTGCTCTGTAGCCAGCCTTGGCCACAGCAATCATTTGGTGGCGCCAAGAGTACCAAATCTCAGGAAATCCATGACAAAACATGACTGCTTTTGATCCATTTCCTCCAACTTCAGCTACGTGAAGCTTCAGCCCGTTGACATGTATGAATTTGTGCTGAATCTGATCCATTTGCTTGCAAGAAAGAGAAGTGCAACTCTTTGTTTTGGACCTTTGTGTACCTTCATGGTCGCTTTGCTACCTAGTATATAAAACGGAAGCAGCCAGCATCTACCTGCTATATACAAAAAGGCAGCAGCCAGCCCCAGCAGGGGGAATGTGGCCTCACCCGTGACACTTGGCATGAGTTAACGGTCTAATATTTAAAGAATAAAAAATAATTGAACAGTAACGTTAAATTTAAAAGAGATAATTTCATATACCTCCCTTAAAAGTTTATTATAATTATACTCACCTCCTATCAAGTTTTAAAAATTACACTTACACCTCCTATGTTTATATTTTTCATAACAGAATAAGTCTATTTTGATAATGTGACTCAAAAACACTAACCAAACACCTTAAAATATGCTCAATTACTTTTAAATTAGTCATTTTTTTCTTATTAATATATTTGTTTGTAAAATTTTAACAGATAAAATCAATCATTTCGATTAGTCAGATAACTGAGTTTTGAAAAAGTAATATTTGGTGGAGATTGAAAATTTGATGGAAAAATATAAGTACTTTTGATATTTTTATGACTAATTAATTAATTTTATAAGATGTATTTATCTTTTTAAAAAGAAATTAAGCATATTTTAAGGTGTTGGATTAGTATTTTTAGGTTGTATTATCAAAATGGACTTGTTTTATTATGAAAAATATAAACACAAAGAGTGTAAATGTAATTTTTAAAATTTGAAGCGAGATAAGTGTAATTATAACAAATCTCAAGAGAGGTATATAAAATTATCCCAATTTAAAATGACAAAAAACGAGACCGTTTTTGGATAGCAAATAATTACATTACGTGTCAATAGAGTTATAATATTATTTTAATATAATTATTACTATTTAATTAATATGTTATGTATATATTAAATTATTATTTAATTAAAATATTACGCACACCTTAAATTATGAGAAATGAAAGAGTCGAACTTGTAAGAGCTAAATTCAGGGTGAGACTTCTGCATAGAAAATTACTAACTCTGTGTGAATTGACATTTTCACCCTGGTTCCCAGACATCATGCCGTCAGCAACTTTTCCCTTTCGTGTCCCCTCCTGTCATTATAACATTACTTTTCACTTTTTGTTCAGTTTTTCTTGTGAGTTTAGTTTAGTTTTTTTTTTTTTTTTTTTTTGTCTTCACAGGGGTATCGGGTCTTGGACCCACTAATCCCACTGCGCCTGTACAGAGCGAGCCCCACCGATGCACAGGAATTTTCTGAAGGAGAGACTCGAACCTTGGTCACACCGGGATACTACCGTATACGTGATCGGCTAAGCCACCACCATGGGCGTTTTTCTTGTGAGTTTAGTGGATTGCCCTCTTCAGCCAAACTACTGCAGTGAACAGTTGTTTACTATCGCAAATTTTTTCTCGTCTTTTTGGCAAGTTGTCCTAACCTCGGTACTGTCGCCCGTTCCTTTTTTTTTTTTTGTTTTCCAGATGAGAGGTTCTTAGATGGACTAAAGCTATAGTTTTTGTGGAGTATTATATAAATATAATGATGCAACATAATATAAGAAAATGACACAAAAATATTAAAAAATAATTTAATAATATTTATATAACTTTATTTCACATTACAAATTTTATAAATAGGAACGTAAATCGAGTCTAACTATTTCTCTTGTGTAGACGAAACACAGCAAAATTTTATTCTTGTTGTGACCTATGAAAAAGAAAATCCACTATGTGGATGTTAAGTGCAGCTAAAAGATTCCTAACGTTTTTTTGAAATGTTTTATCTGAATGGCCATCATTTGAAATTACATAACCCATATAAAGCCTGAGTAGGATTTTGGTATTATGTCATCTCATATTATTTCCTTGTCACCTTCCATTAACCTTCTGTATAATATGATTATTGTTACCAGTAAAGATATATCATATATATTAATTTGTAAATTTAAGCTTAAAATATTAGCCTGCTGTCTTTTTGTCCACATTATCACTCGATAGTATTAATTATAATATTTATTAACATTCTGGTTTCACCATTAAGTGTTAGCTGATAGATTGATTTTTTAGTACTTGATTGGTCGGGCAATACGTAACTTTATATAATGCTTGTCGTCCGTAGACTTTCTGGATTCCAGGAAATCTCATGCCTCATACAACATGAAGTGTCTACAGTGTTAATAAAAGGATAATACGAAAATAAAATGGAGAAAGTTTTCAGACTTTGAGGCGTGATGTGATGATCACTTTCCTTAAGGTTTTATTTGCTTCTTTTCTAAACAAATTACCTCTAGGATACAACAAAGGTGAAGAACTAAAAAGAAACGTTAAAGTTTTCCTGTCAAGTTCAATTATTTAAAGAGAATTGAGATACCTTTTCACGATGAAACACAAACTTCTGAATAAGAGGGTGCATCTATTCGTAAGAAAAACTGAAAAAACAGTTTTAATATATATATATATATATATATATATTTTTACGAAAATAATTCCTCTTATTAATCAGAAAGCCCAAGATGCCCCAAGTGCCTTGTCAAAATAAATATATATATATATATATCTTCCAATTTATATTTAAATGAATTAAATATGTTTTGGAAGAGCCTTCCACCAAATTTTCCCTCCAAACCAATGCTTGTATCAAATTTGAATTTGGAAAAAGACAAAGACATATATCTAGATTGGACATTACATTCTCTTCCAATGTGGGACAATGAACTTGAATAATTCATTACAAACTACAAACTAATAACTTACATACAGTTTATCCCACAGTTTGTCTTGACGGTCACATCTCTCTACTTGTCTTGCTCTCTCAAAAGCTTTAATTTTTGTTTGCAGATCTTAAGTACAGACTCTCCTGAATTTTCGTTTGTGTGTGTGTGTATATATATATATATATAAAATATTTTAAGAAAGCACGCACATTGCAACATATATATCATCACGTTTATGCATGTATCAAGATATGTGTCCATAAGAATTCTGTAGACTAGCCATAAAACCGTTAACTTTAGAGATTGATGGCTATAATTATGGTGACTAAATTAATGCACATATTCTGGATATTTGTAAAGAATATACATAAATTCCTAGATAGCCAGGTAGAGTACATCAACCAAGTAACCCAAATTTCCCTAAACCAAATACCTCTAGGCGTAATGATATTTATAGAGATAACGAAATCGTCAAAATCCATATTTATAGTAGAATAATGATATTCATAAAAATAACAAAATCATCAAAACTCATATTTATAGTAGGGTAATGATATTGTGAATTGCTCCGAAATGGCAACCTTCTAGGCGTAAAATCTGTCCCCAACTTGGGAACAGACATTTTTCAACATGAAAGGGACTCATTACAGAAAGGTTTTACAAGCATCTTCGGTGATATGTCACTTTTTTTTTTTTTTTTTTCCCCTCCCTTCCTTTGTTGGAATTCTGAAACCTGAATTACTATTTGATGGATGTATATAATTTTTGAAACATGAGGTGAATCAACTATAGCATGCTCCGGCCAATTAGAAACATAGACAGTTGAATGGTGATTGGTAAGTGCTACCGGCCATAGCCGGCCACGGTAAAAATAGCCGGATGTTGATTGGAAAATTCTAATAGTCATAGCGGCCGCTCAAAATTTTAAAATTACCTTACATCCACTCTAAACTTTTAAAAATTTCATTTATATCCTAAAATTTAGATTTCATAAACAAAACCAAAAAAAAAAAGAAAATATGATTCTTTCAAATATACATTTTTGCTAGTTTTGCACCCCCAATTCTTAACTTCTGTGTCCTTGTGCTAATGTGGTGATTGTAATTATGAAGTGGGCGTTAAGTTTTATGGAGTGAATAATAAGATATGCTAAGTAATAGTAAGTTTTGTTGTGAACGTAATAATACATATTTGTAATTCACGTCACTACATACATACCTCACTGAAGATAGCTCAACTTTGTGTGATTCAATATGTGTGTGTGTGTGTGGTCTGTCTGTATTTGTCTTTGCTTGCGTTTCTTTCTATTCTCAGCTTCTTGTCTGAAACACTAATGGAAGCAGCAAAAAGCAATCCTCCCATCAAAGTTGCCGCTATCTGTGGCTCCCTCCGCAAGGGCTCTTGCAATCGAGGCCTCATCCGTGCTGCAATCGAGATATCTAACAAGTCGATAGAGGGCATGATCATAGAATACATAGACTTATCATCACTGCCATTCTTGAATACAGATTTAGAAGTGGATGGAACTTTTCCTGTAGAAGTTGAGGCATTTCGGGAAAAGATTCGCCAAGCTGATAGCATACTTTTTGCTTCTCCAGATTACAATTATTCTGTCACTGCCCCTTTGAAAAATGCTCTTGATTGGGGATCGAGACCCCCGAATGTCTGGGCTGATAAGGCTGCTGCACTCGTGAGTGCTGCTGGAGGCACTGGAGGGGATAGACAGCAATACCATATCCGCCAGATTGGAGTTTTTCTTGATCTTCATTTCATCAATAAGCCGGAGTTCTTTCTCGTGAGGCCTTTAGAACCGCCTCAGAAGTGTGATAGCGATGGTAACTTGATCGACGATGCAATTAGGGGGAGATTGAAGGAGGTTCTTTTGTCTTTGTATACATTCACATTGAGACTCCAGGGCAAGCCAAAATGATGTTGTACTACAATCTTATGAATTTGTTGCTTAGGCAAACAGGTATATTATTGCCTTGTGATGTTACTTCTTCTTCTGTCATGTGGCCTATATGAAGAGTAATATTTATGAGTTGCTATTGTAAGGTAATAAGGAGAGTAACGCAGCGAAAAATTTAAAAATTTATTACCTTAATCATGGATCTCTTTGATATAATCTATACGATTAAAGGGTGTTTAGCACAAATACCTCAAGCATAGAAGGTTTCTATGCTTCAAAGGGCAAGATCCTATTCGATGAAGGTGTTGATCTACCACGAAAAGCCCTCCAAGTGTCGAGTCTCCAACGGTATCCACACGAACACGATCTTTGGGAACCTTTGGGCTTGCTTGCCTTGCCTTTTGAGTGCTAGCTCCCTTGAATGATTCATGAAGAACACAAGAAGAAGAAAGAAACCCTAACTATTAGGAAGAAGAGAGGTGGCGTTTCTTCTAGGGAAGAGAAACGCCTCTCATGCTCTCAAGTTTTCTTTCTCTAGATTTTGTGTTGTGTTTCATCAATCTTCCAAGAGTCAAGGCATGGACTTATTTATAGATGTAGTATCCTAGTCTTTAAGGAAACAAGAGCAATTGGAAACCAAGAAGGTTTAGGAAGCTTACCTTAAACTAATCCTATTCCTTTAGGAAACCAATTCAAAAAGGAAACCAAATAGCTTCTTAATTCCTTTTAGGAAACTAATTTCCATCAAGATTTAGAATATTTATAATTAAGTCCTTTAAGTTAATTTATCACATAAATTAACCCCATAAGTATCTTATACTTATCTTAATAACAATTTAACCCAAAGACCATGTTCTTATTGTGTGTGACCCATTAGGTTCCATTCACGTTGGCAATAAGTACAAATTATAACTCATTAATTAATTAATTAAGAGCCAGATAAATTAACACTTTAATTTATCATTAATTCACTAATTAATTAATTTGCACTTATAGATCATGAGTGGCGTCTAGCAATGCATCATGACCACCCAAGTGAATAGGAAAGTCATATGGTAGACTACACCTATCAATGACAATGTTACCGTGTAATTAATATCCTTTCACCACACTATATCCCAATTAGTATAAGAGTGTAGTGCGCACTCTTTAAATGACTAATTAACAATTTCTTGTTCCCGAAATATAACTTTCCATAAAAGTATAACCTTGAAACTCTTTCAAGTCATACTTTCACTTTTGCGCAAAAGATTCTTTAAGTCATATTTCAACAAGTGGCCAATCCGGGATATACTCTCCTATAATAAGGAGTGGTGAATTCTATATCGATTACTCACTATCCTTCCATGCTTCATACTATGCCCAATCTCTATCGTATGGGCTACTCTTTTATGAGCACCGAGCAATAGAGTCAAAGCATAGCAATCCACACTCAAGATACTATGGTAATCTCAAGTCTAAGGATCACTTACACCATTGCCATTAAGAGTATAATTCAATAGCACTATGAATAGTAACTCTTGGCGGATCAATCCAATGAACTTGTTCTCTAACAAGCATCCACATACCAGCTTAAGTGTCGCACACCATAGTTGACGAGATCAACTACTACTTACCCTAAGTAGAGGCAAAGTATGTGCTAGTCTTCCCATATTAATGATGTTCAATCTCATTAATACTACGACTAGGGATATTTAAGAATATAACTTAATGTGTAATAAGAGTCTCATCATTGTAACTCTTACAATCTCTTATACACAATTAATATTCTATGGACTTTATCAAATAAACAAGTAATATTGATAACAAGTATTAAATGACAAAGAAAATGCCACATATATAAGTATAACACGAAATAAGCGTAATAAAAATCCCAAAAACCAACTTGGTTTTAGGGCATACACTAACAAATTGATTAGATAAGAAATGATTTGGTTGGAAAGATCTGTGACTTTTTTTTGCTATCAGGTAATCTTGTTTTCGTGAGGACGTGCACTTTTTATTTGTTTGTATTCCATCCGGTGTTGATTCCCACCGTTCGGAAACTGCCAAGTTCTAGCATAATGCTTCTAGATGAAAATCCAAACCACAATACGGCCAATCACATTGTAATATTTTCTTTATTCTGTATCCATCTTGATAGAAACTAACCCACGTTTGGTATACTAGAATGGTCCAGAATGGAAAAGTCAATCCACCCAAAATGGATTGAATTTTTTTTTTCAATTTAGTATTTGATATCCCAAGTAAGAATGGAATGCTATTCTTTTTTCAATATTTGGTATAATAACATTACGGATGAGATTGTTAAGTAGTGGGTTCTATGATTTGGAAATCATTGGACCACCTTAGTTCTATCAGTCAGAAGACTAGGAATATGTGTTTGAAGATTTATGTAGATTCTGACCATGTCTTGTTGTAATTACTCAAAGATAACAAGATGAATCAAAATGTGACCCAAGTTCAGTGTAAATAGAATACTTGGACAAGTTGTGTCCATGATACTTAATGTTTAGGTAAGATATATTTTAGGTTCTTTGTAGATCTGGACCATATGTTACTGCAATAATGCAAAGATCACCATAGAAATGCACTCATATTCGAGGCTAATACTTTGGAGAGCTGATGCATAAAGAAATTTTCTCCTTCGTCAATCGACTAAATACGTACAATTTTCTTAGCATTTGGAGCTTGCAATTGGGGTTCTGTATTTAAAGTTGAAAACTTATTCCACCTTTAGGACTAATCCAAGGTATTTCTAGTTCAATTGATTTTTCATATTCATTGATGTTTGATTGCTCACGTTTAAATCAATACAGAAGCTTCTATTGTTCCTATACTTCCATATAATCTAAGATTGATCCTCCATTCCTTATCCCTTGTATACCAAAAGAAGAAAGGGGATCTATCTGTAGTGTTCTTTTGTGTACCATACATGTCATAGATCACGCTGAAGTGAAAACATTGCCAAATCATAAAACGGGTATGCTGTCCAAACTGAATAATTTAGTATGATTCTTTTCATTTTATTTATAGCATCTGTCTGGGTGTAAAATATCAATTTGCGTTTTCTTGCATAAATTAGTGTCCGTGTATAATCATACATTTATTTTTGGATTAATAACACTTTGCCCCCCCTGAACTTAGGAGTCACACTTTACCCCATCAACTTTAAATATATACACTTTGCCCCCTCAAAGATTAGTCAAAGTTAAAAGTTCAAAAAAAAAGTGTGTTATGATATTATTGACTTTTTATTCATGAAATTATTTATACCTTAATGTCATTTCCTTTCATTTCTAAAAGATTTATATTTTCTTTATTGTATTAATTATATAAAAATATCAAAATAAAAAATTTTAAAAAAGTTAATATTCAGTTTATATTCTTGAAATTTTCATCTTGAATTAATATTTAATACTATGTATATTTTGTTTAATTTATTAGACTTTAAGTCAAACAAAATTGATAAATAACACAACACTAAAAATAAATTCAATTGTCAAAATTTATCTAAAAAAGGTACTAAACTCATTTATTTAAACTAATTTTTTTATCATTTTAATTTATTTAAACTTTTGGACTAATATCATAATCATTTTTACATTTATCAAATTAGTCTAATATGGAATTCTTAATCAAAGAATATTTTAAGAAAAAAGAAAAGTAAGCAATTCTATAGCACTAGGGCAAAAAAAAAAAAATGTCAAACAAAAAATATAATGTTTAGTCCAAAAGAATAAATAAGAAGAAATTCTTTAGTTAAGAATTTCATAGTGGACTAATTTGATAAATATAAAAATGACAATGATATTATCTAAAAGTTCAAATAAATTAAAATGATAAAAAATTACTTTAAATAAATGAGTTTGGTATTACCTTTCTTACATAAATTGTGGTATTTGAATTTATTTTTAATGTTGTGTTATTTATCAATTTTGTTTAACTTAAAGTTTAATAAATTAAAAAAACATAAATAGAAGTAAATATTAATCCAAGAAAAAAAATTTAAGGATATAAATTCAATATTAACTTTCTTTAAATTTTTTAGTTTGATATATTTATATAATTAATACGATAGAGAAGATATAGATCTTTTAAAAATGAAAGAAAATAATATTAAGTTATACATATATTCATTAATAAAAGAGCAATAATGTCATAACACTCTTTTTTTTTTATTTAAATTTCTAACTTTAACTAGTCTCTAGGGGACAAATTGTATATATTTAAAGTTGAGGGTGTTAAAGTGTGATTACTCCCTTAGTGGGGGCAAAGTGTTATTAACCCTTTATTTTCACCCCTCTTCTATTTTCTTGGTTAACTGTTCCCCAGTTTGATGCATTAGTTAAATCAGATCCATTGATTGTCCCCAATGGCATGCCACAATTACACCTCTTGTGTTTATTTTTCCTTCTTTTCTCAATAAGCAAAAGATAATTTGTTATCCGATATTGCAAGGTAAATACTTTCTTGTTAATGCTAGTTATGCAAATAGTCCTGGTTTCTTAGCTCCTTATAGAGGAGTTAAGTATCATTTGAATGAGTGGTCCACCAGTGGCAACAATTCACGAAATTTTAAGGAATTATTCAACCTTCGACACTCAGTTGCTCGAAATGTAATTGTAAGAATGTTTGGTTTCTTCAAAAAAAGATGGACTATTTTGAGAGATGCATCTTTTTTTGATGTCAAGACTCATGTCAAGATAATTAATGAATGTGCCATCCTTCATAATCTTATTCGAGTAGAACAACCAAATGATCCTTTCTTGGCTAAAGTTGGTGATGAGCTATGTAGAGTATAACCTGAGATTAACAATGGAGACGAATTGGAAAATGATGATGTTATTGACGGGAATGATTTAAATTCTGATGGTGGCATAAATACTTTGAATGGTAATGTGATTCAAATATTGCAACTGACCAATGATTGGACATAGTTTAAGAATGCTCTAGCACGGGCAATGTTTGTTGAGTATCAAATTAGACGAGGTCTAATTGAACATTGAATTTTTCATAAGATCTTATATAATTTTAATTTATTATTAGAATGTCATCTTATTGAACTTTAGTAGACTATAACTCTCGTTCAAATTAATTCATGAGCAACTTGGAATTTTTATCTATTTTTGTACTTTTCTTTTATGTGAAAGTATCAAGAAATGTTCTATGCCTAGAAATCTTATCAAGTTGTTTGAAAGTATATTTTGTTAGAGATTTTTATTTTTTTTAAAAATAAAATCTATTAATAATTATTAGTCTTATCATTATAAAAAGAATTCTTTACATTAATTTCAAATATAAGCAATTCTAATTCCAACCAAATTCTTTACCATCCAAACAGAAAATTTGAAATTCTTAGTGAATTCCATACTAATTTTATACATTTGCCAAACAAAAGAATTCTAATATTTTGGTATTAAAATTTCATAGAATTACAATTCTATATAATTGTAATTTCAATTCAATTCCAATTCTATGGAACCAAACTCAGCCTAAATTTCACTTGCTATCACAACTAACTTACATATGTTTTTAAATGGTGCGTGTTTCTTATTAATGCACACGTGGTTGGAATAGTATTTGCATTGTATTTGAAACTCAATTGATTATACCTAAATATTATATACATTGCACATTTAACCACAGATTAATCTTATCTTGATAACAATAACTATTCATCCTACTTCTTTTCACCTCAAAACAATAACTCTAAGGGTTTGTTTGTTTGGACTAAAAATATGTTTCTGAAAAATATTTTCAAAATTTTTCTTGGTGCCAAACACCATAAAATATTTTTTTAGCGTAAAATATTTTCCAATTTTCCTTCCTTTGGCAAAAAATAACTTACATATACTCAATAATGTAAGTTATTTTCCTTAGAATTTATGAGTGACATGAAACCTTAAGTACCTACTTTTATAACTTCAATTACCAAACTATTTTTTTTTTTAATTCTTATCAACTAGTTTTTTCATCATTTTGGGCTTTACAATAATATGATTATAGTTATGTATAATTTACCATTATATTATTTTGAAGATTAGTTATAAACTAAACAATCTCTAGTTAACTCTATTTATTTGTCAAACATTTATTACAATTGTTATTAGTGTATTTAACTCATATTAACAATAAAAAATTAAAAAATATCAAAAAATTAGTTTTCAAAAGATTTTTATACTGTCATCCAAACACCAGAAAATTGTAACAAGACATTTTATATTTAAAATGTTTTCATTGGAAAACAATTTCCTTAAGAAAATGTTTTACATCCAACCAAACTGGACCCTAACAGAGAATTAGTGACCAAATTCCCCTTTTTATTCTAATTGAAAACAAAGAAAGAAGAAAAACAAGAGGGATTCCTTTGGCCACCTCAAACAATCCGCTACGTACATGCAGACCATTTAGTACTTCAGAAAAAAGGCTGGGCTATGTAAAATATTTTTAGAACTTTATTTGATGTCAAACACTAGAAAATATATTTTTTTTGTAAAATATTTTTTTAATTTTTCTTCTGCTGGTTGAAAACAACTTACGTATCAACTAACTTACGTATTTAATGAGTGTAATTTATTTTTTCGCAGAGTTCATGAGTGACATTAACCTTAAATATCTACTTTTCTAACTTCAATTACCAATTTTGTTTTTAATTCTTATCATTTTTTTTTCTTCATCTCAGGTCGCATAGTAATATAACTATAATTACGTACATATTATTATTATATTATTTTATAGATTAATTATAAACAAAGAATTTCTAGTTGAATCTAATTGCTTATCAAATATTTATTGTGGTTATTATTATCTTTTTTATTTATATTGGCAATACTAAAAATAAAAAAAAATAAAGAAGCCACTGTTTCAAGATATTTTTACATTGTCATCCAAAAATTAAAAAATTATAGGGAAATGAATCATGTAAAATGTTCTTATAGGAAAATAATTTCTTAAAGAAAATATTTTTTTGTCTAACAAAAAATACCGGTAAATTAATTTTTTTCCTTAGCTGTTTGGTAATTTAACTTAACAATAGTCTTTGGAATGTTCAAAAGCTAAAATTTATATTCTCTCCAAAGTCACACACCAATAATTTAGGTCGAGAGATGATTTGGTGATAATGCCACAAAAAAGTAATAAATAAAACTAGTAAGTTATTATTAAAATTCATCAATTTTCAATAAAAATTTATCAATTTTTTACCAATTATGGTAACTAGGCGTTACCATTGCATTGTCTACCTTCATAAGTTTTCCAACTGATTCTTAAGAACCCTATTTGGCAAATGTTGTGCCAAGATAGTTACTGTGTATTTGAAACTAAGGTTCTAAATAATATTTGGGAATATTATCTCAACATTTTCTTCAATCACTTTTTTATATTTTCGATATCTTACATACATCACATTGCAACAAAAATGCTACGATATTATTTGAAATGATAAAAAACACAATTCAAAAGGACTTAATTTTTTGTTTGTTTCTTTGAGGTTAGAGAAGTTCATAGCCTTATAGGTGGAAAAAGCAGCAAACTTTTGATTAAGTTTCATTTCCCACGATGATGAACAGTTGAAAAAACGAGGCCACAAATCAAGTCCTAAAGTTTTCAAGCGAGGCCACAAGCCAAGAGATCTTCAACAGTCAATTAACATTAGCAAAAACATAGTAATAATTCTGTGGATAAGAGAAAAGAGAGCATGCAAGAACTTGCTAACATTTTAAAGAAGAAATTTCTCACCTGCTTACATATATGGCACTTATAGTGCAGTTTAGAATCCAGATATGTCATAGAGCGCACTGTAGTTTGCAAGATCTTCCTCGGGGACCCAACAGGGTAGAGAAGTAGATGAATTCACTAAATCCATTACCAGCTGATTTTCCTCAGCAATTGGTATTTCAGGTCTGGAAAACAGGACATGGACAGTGAGCACAACTGTTTTAGGATCAAGCCAACCAAAATCAGCTTCAGCTCTTCCAGGTTTCTAAGAAAGAGAGATTTCATAAGATGCAATCGCAGATTTATAGCAGACAATTCAACTGAGATGCATAGGGGGCAAGATTTGTCTGAAAACTTGGGAACAACCTTTGCTTTATATTGTGCCTCTGCTGGCTTCTGTTCACACCCTTCCGTCGCAAAATTCATAACTGTATATCCAAAACAGACAGTAAAGAAAGAAAAAGAAAGGCAAAAGAAAGAATGATTTTATACCTCCCATCTAGCAAACGTAGAAGCCCTTAGAGAGGCCCCCTTTTTGTGGAGGAAATAGAAAGTAGAATCATCTGTTATACAAACAATAAACAACTTAACAGATGTTTATACAACAAAGGGGTTGAATTGTAACTTTGAAAGGGAGTGGAATGACACGATTTTCATTTTCTTTTTAATCAGTATCAAAATTACCAAAGTTATGTCAAATAATGAACTATTACTATTGCTTCAAAGACTTGGCCAGGGCTGAGACATCTCGATCTCAGCCCCTCTCGATCCGATATCGAGACGCTTTTGTAACATATCAAGGTCAATGAAAATTTGACTATAGACTAGTTTTCTAACCGTTATTTCATTAAAACTAATCCACATGCAAGAATTCTTAATTTTCATATTAATTTTTATGATTTTCACTAGATTTGTTTGCACGATACTAATCCTGTATACAGAAATTGATGTGGAACGGTTCAATATCACCGTTACTGATATGCGATTTTGAACCATAATTACTACCACGTTCGATCCTCCATTTGATTATTTGGATGACTGTAAGAGAATTCAAAGTGGATCATTTAAAGCTAGTCAAACCTCTCTGGAAAGCTTACTAAGATTTTCTTTATTATTATAGTAATTTTTTCGTTTCGTCTAAACAATGAAGGCATGAAAATAAACGTAAAGAAATACAGACCCCAATTGGCAAAAGAAAGAAAAATATGATACCTTGGGAATGCCAAGAGCATCAAGGAGGGGGTAGAGATTACTGATGAATTCAGAGTAGGTGGCCTCCTCACATGGTGGATCAAATATCCTCTACAATCAGGCGCAATGGCTCTATAACCAGATTTAGCTACTGCAACCATTTGATAGTGGCAAGAGTACCAAATCTCTGGAAACCCATGACGAAACAACACAGCTTTTGATTAATTTTTTCCAATCTCAGCTACATGGTGCTTCATTCAGCCCTTTATTGACTTCAGTGGACTGTCCATTCTGAAAAAGTTAAGAGAGAATAGGCACGTTAAAGCCAGGGAGTACTTGTACAACTTTACGATGAGTACTTGGTAGAACAGAAAAACCTTCCGATACAAGATAGGGCCATTTGTTTGGACCTTTATTTCTGTATGGTTGTAAATATATCTGCGTTTGATCTGCATTGGGATCATACTGTATAGTGATCTTTCCGTGGTATAGAGTATGGGCACCATGGGCTAAAAACCTTGGAGGCTCTTGTTCCATGGAGGAACAGGACCGGATAATTTGTCCAATTTCATTAAATTCGAGTTGAGCTCATTAGTCTAGTTCATCCATGCAGCACTGGTTAAAATAACTAACATGACTCCTCTATATTCCAATTGAGCTGCTCCCTCAGTACAGTGAAAATATTCCCTCCGCTTGATTTTGACTATCTCGGATTTTGCATCAAAACTCTAAGTTCCATTAAAAGCAAAAGTGAAACTTTACCAAAGGAAGTTCTAAGGCGTACGATACATTATTTCAGAAAGGTTTAACATTACAATCTCCGCCAAAGTCATTGCACTGGAATGATGAATGAACTAGAACCATTCAAGCTGGTGACAAAATGGTAGATATTTCTAGCTGAAACATGTGCGCTAAAAAGCAGAACTTCGATTTCTGGTTAAGAACTTCCAATAATCCCTATTGATGGCACAAACAGTAGGGAATGGATAAGGTAATTCAACTCTCGAAAGAGCTGTTTTTTGGTGCTTGGGTTAACTGTGCCCCTTTAAGAAAGTTGAGTATCAGTTCATTTACGTGATCAGGAAATTGCTCCTGAACAAAATGTGAACCTTCAGGTATGTATAGAGTCTCCAATTTGGGAGCAATCCTCTTTCCCTCTGCACTTCTTATGTACTCATTCAATCCTGGGAATTTGATAACATAATCCTTTTCGCCCATTATCAACAGTGCAGGGACATCAACCTTTTCTTCTGATATGTTGAATTCTTCGTTTAATGACCTATATGACAATGAAGTTAGCATATTATTCCAGTCAGTTAATGCAGAAGACTAAACAGCTAACAAGGGAAAGCCTGGTTTTAATCATTTTCAATACTGAATGTTCACAGCGAGGATGGCTATAATTTAACTACAGTTATCTACATGCTGGCAAAATAATGTATTAGTTACCATACAGGTATCAATTCTGTAACATATGTTTTCGAAGAATTTCATGATTGTGGTATAGCTGTCTTAGTAAGTATAGATCCATTTGATAGATTTCAAGGAGAATATTTTCAAAGATTACCTATATGGCACTTTGAGTGCAGTTTGGAATCCAGATTTCTCATACAGGGAGCTATAGATTTCCAGATCTTCTTCGGTGAACCAAGAGGGCAAAGGAGTAGATGAACTCACCAAGTCCATTACTTCCTGATTCGCCCCAGCTATTGGTATTTCACTTCTTGAGAACAAAATGTAGATATTGCGAACAACTGTTTTGCTATCAAGCCTGCCAAAATCAGCTTCAGCTCTTCCAGGTTCCTAGAATGAAGAATTGTTTCTTCTTAGAAGCAACTTTTTTTGAACTCAAAACCTATAGTTTAAAATCATGATTCCGTATTCCCTCTTTAGCATCACTCCAGATCCAGAATTAACCATAGCGCCAAACCCAAGAAATAGGAATAAAATTACAAAGAGAATCACGCACCTGCCATCTTGAAATATAGAAGCCTTCCGGGAGATACTGCAGAAACTGTGGGGCTTTGAGAGGCGAAAAAGGTGCACCCAGTGTTACAATTCCTTCAACCCTCTCTGGATGAAGAAGGGCGAAAACTTGTGCTACCCGGATTCCAAAATCTTTAGCAATGAGAAAAACCTATATATTACACGGAAGAACAGCAAAATACAATGTTAATGACAGAGGAATGACCTGGCTTATTTTGCTGTTCTTATAGTATTCTTCCTCTCTGTTCTTTTTCTTTTATATAGTTTTGCATTGCATCTTGGGAGAAAGACTATGACATTTTCTTCATCTCTGCTGAGATATCAATAAGGAAAGAATTTAAACAGATTGATAGTCTCAAAGATGGATAGATTCTGAATATTAAAGTGAAGCATCAAAAACAAATTCGATTTGATTCTTATAAGCTTCCTATAAGTTCCTTACCATTTTTCCAAAGACAAGCAGATCCAATTTTTCCGGTGACTCCAATTGGATAGTCACATTATTGAATTTTTTTTTTTGAAAATTTTCTTAAAA
>JAMWEH010000435.1:0-49399 GCA_024721245.1 Mitragyna speciosa | reverse complement strand
TTTGAAACCGTGAATATACATAGACGATACTCCATTTTGTGATATAAACTTGCAATATTTTTCTGAAACACAATTAAGTCTTAGTTGAGGGGTGAGAATGTTGGTTTAGGGATAAACACTAAAGAACAAGCAAGAAAGAGACAAATACTACTGTATGATGAAGAGCGAGCAAGAAAGGGATAAATACTACTGTTTGACAAGGAATTCTTGATAACTCTTGGAACCATTACCCCATTTAGCACTGAGTATTTGGTATCCATATAATTTTTCAATGGCTATTCATTACTATAACATTTAGCAAAAATGATAAATCTTCATAGAAAAAGTATTAGCAAAACTTGTTTCTATTCCCGCTATTGAGTGTGTGTTTTTATATTTCATAACTTTGAATAATAAACTATAATTTTTTCATTTTATTAATTTCAAATATAATAATTAAAATTTTTTAGAAGTTTAAATATTCAACTCGATCTTGTACTCGAGTATGATTCAAGTCGAGGTTGAAATTTAAATTTGCAAGTTTGATGAGTACAAGTACACTTGTTTAAGACTCTAGTCGAACTTGAATATAGTGATATTCGAACTCGATTCGTCTCGTTTACACCACTATCATTGGCTTCGTAATTCCTACGAAAGAATTTGTTCGGGGGAACCAGATTATTGTTGGCTCATGCTGGCCCAATTCCATAGTGGGTTGCACAGACTGGACCTCCAAAACTGTACCCACCAGCTAGAATTGAATTGAAAACCCATATCCAAATTGAATTGTTACGAACAATCTCCTTTAATTCTACACAGAAACAGAGAAAGGAATAAGATGTAGCATGAATTTACCTCCTTCGGAATCTTGTGCTGCTATCAGTAACGTATGCTATGCCGCTGCTTTGATCAACAACCACACCATTTGTGAATTTGAAAGGAAATCCTTCAGCTTGCTTTGCAAGTGGCTTAGCCAATCCACCATTAGGACCAACTACTAGAAGACCCTTGTAGGCATCAGCAATATAAAAATCACCACTCTTCTGATTGAAACTTAGCCTTAGTGGTCGCCCACACCTGGACTCTGTGTGAATATGGTCCTGTTTACCTTCACAACCACGTCTGTTTCACGAAAGCATTGTGGCATTTAGGAATTGAGCAAACGGTTGCTTTGCACAGAAGTCAAATGCTAATATTAATGAATAAGAAAATGCACAACTTGCCAAAAACTTTGTGATAGAGATGTGTATACTTGTACAAACCCCCCCCCCCCCCCCCAACAAAAAAAAAAAAAAAACCCCCTCCACCCCCCACATATAGAGTCTAAAATTGGATTGGTGTGACATTACATCAACTTCCTTAAATAGACATTACGTCAACTTCCAAAAATATTTCTTACTTGATTAACTAGCTATCTACTTTTCTGTCTGTTCTTGTAACCAATGATTCTTTCCACCCTTCCTGAACTTATATTTATACTCAATTGTAGAGTGAGTCTCGATCATGGGTATGAATATATCACAACTAGTTTTCAATCTGTACAACACACAGCTGATTTCTAACGGAAGAAAAAGCTTTCTAAATGTTGATAATTACAAAGAACACTAAATTATTAAATTATGTTACAAAAGTCTCCCATAAAATAATTAATATGAATTTGAAATTTTGAATCACTAAATAATGGGAAGAAAAATGAAATTTGCTATAGAATGATTTTAAGTTATTAGGAGCGATTTAGGGGTAAAGATTAGGATTTGTATCATTTAATAATTATTAAGAATCTAAAAAAAATAATTAAAATTAGAATAGATACACATTGAAGAAAAATTCTATTGGTGAATTGAAAAATAGTGAAAATTTTGATTTAAAATAATTAAATCTAAAATATCAATAGAGAATGTTCTTTAAAAGACAAATCAAGGAGGAGTTGTAGGAGAATAGAAAGACATAAGTAAGTTTATTGATGTAGAATTTATTTCATTAAAAATAACATAAAGCAAATAAATTAAAAAGCTAAAAATGTAAATTAAAAATATATTAATGCTACCACATGAACTCAATCTTGAATAAAGTTATCATGCGTGTTTGTGAAACTATTTCTTTAATTTGAAATTGAAATTGAAAAACTAAGTGTCTACCTGTTTATTTAATTTTTTATTTTTTTTTTGCTTGAAAATTAAGGTTTGAGATGTAATTTGACTTTGAGATCATTGATGTTTGTGTTATTAGTGATTAATGATGTTTTACAATTTTTCTTGTTTTATTTTTTATTTTAAAAGTACAGGTTAATTATGATGGACTAGTCGAGTACTCGATCTAACTGAACCGATTTTGTGAGTAACCAGAAGGTCAGGTACCCGATACATATGGACCAGTTCATAGTTCGAAATTTTGTAGAACTAATAAGACCAGTTTGGGTCAAAATTTTTGTTCATGGACTGGCCTACTTCATGGATCTTATCTTTAAATTGATAATCTTTTTCTCTCTTTTTTTTTTTTTGGGGCCCGGGGGCTAAGTAAGTCTTTAACCTTGTAGCTTTATGCAATACTTGAAAAGTAATAAATAAGTAATAAATTCGGGTTGAAGGGATATTAAATTTTTTTTATAGTTTTTATATTCTTTGTCCTAGATTTAAGATTAAAATACCAAAAATAAAGGGAATGGACCAATTCTAAAATCTTCATCTACCCCTAAACTTGTAAATGCTCATCCTGAAAAAATTTACCTATTCAATCACAAAGTAATATTAAGAGCCTGTTTGATAAAATTGAAACCTAAAGTCTGAATTCTGAAAAATGAAATTAAAGTGCTAAAATGTTAACTTGCTAAATTGAAAAGGTTATATCTATTTGATAACTAACTGAATTCAAGTGATGAATTTAAATATTTAACATTATAAATGTAATTATTTCACTTTAAAACGATGATTTCAGGGATAATTTGTGCATGTGTCAAAGAAAAAGAGTGTGTGTGTGTGAGAGAGAGAGAGAGAGATACAAAGAGAGCATAAATATACTTATGTGTGAGAATGTGTGTGAGAGAGAGTATGCACACATGCGTCAAAATATATATACAAGAAATGATTGTGTACAAGTGTTGAAGGTGCGTGTCTCTGTGTGTGGAAAAGAGAAAAAGTGTATATATAGAAGTGAGAAAAAATTATATACTTATTTATATGTGTGAGAGAAAAAGTGTATATGTAGAAGCTAGAAAAAATAGTATACTTATTCATGTGTGATAGTGTGTCCAAAAAATTGTGTGTGAGAGAATGAGAGTGTGTGTGTGAGAGAGAAGGAGAGAGATAGAAAGAAAGAATGTTTGTATTTGTGTGAAACTATGTGTATGAGTAAAAGTGAGAGAGTATGTGTGTGATAGAAGCAACATCTATGTAGTTGTGTGTGAGAGAGAAAGAAAAATGTGTATACACTTGCAAGTGTAAGTGTGCGTTGAAAGTGTGTTCACATGTGTGCTTGCAAATGAGGGATTGTGTGTGTGCATGAGAGTGTATAAGAGAGATTGTACAAGATAGAGCATCGTACATATTTTCAATATTTAGCAAATTAAGTGAAATTTTTGTACATAAAAGTTTGTACACAAATTAAGCTGTAGTTAATGTATTAAGTAATAAAAGAATTTTGTACAAAAAATACTAAATTTTTAATTTCTTAATCCGTTAATTTTCAACATTAAATTGAATTATCAACACTCCTATGTCTACTTTTTATCCCATGTCCTATAGACACAATGTAGTTCTCCCTTTTTTTTTTAATTAACGGTAGATATTCAAGATGGCCAGAATAGTGGTATCTTTTTTTTTTATTTTTTGGAGGAATAGTGGTGTCTTGTTCTATATTTGGCAAAATGTTGTATTTTTAATTTGTGATTTTTGGAACATAGAAGAATAAGTTTTTATTTCTTTTTTTTTGGCTTAAAAGATATCCCATGCATCGTTTTAATTTCAGTCAAGGAGTTAAATACTGAAGTTTATAGTTTATATAGGACCTCATTAATATGTTGTTTTGTTGTTTAAATTTTAGGTAACAGTTAGATATCTAAAGTTTAGTAGCCAATAATAATATCCTGAAGTGTTAAAACTTAATAAAATAAATAAAAAAGCTAAGAGAAAACAGTGAAGAGAATAATGAAATGTGGAAGCCGAAAGTAAAAAAATACCATCATTTATATATAATATAAAGACATTAATAGATTATAAAAAGTGAAATTAACGAGATATTTTTAGTTGGATCAGATTCATCGTTTCAACTGCGAATCTTGTAATAGTCCAACTACTCACATCATGCATGTAGTGTCGGATGACATTATACATATATGATGTGCATTCTTGAACAGCCACAAGATCTACAAACTAAGCTATAGATAAGGTCCAATCAAAAACTTTGCACAAATGACCAGGGTTATTTGCATGAGGCTATGCTACATGCAGATACATGGATAAGATTATCTTAACCTGTGGGGAGTTGTTACCGCAAAATTGATCCATCTGCTCTCGTTACTTTGCCACTTGATTATCCGGCCATTAGAGACACCCGTATACGGGGCACCACCGTGTAATACCAATGACCTTCAGGGGCAATTATGTAATTTGGCATGATTTGGGGTACCAATGTAAATTGAAAGCTCATAAGGGACTCAAGTGCAATTTCTGCATTTTGTTTCTTTTGCCCAAAAGACTTGGGGCTTTCTTCTTCCTCTTTCATTTTTCTTCTTTTCTCCTCTCTTTGGAAACTCTTCTCTTCTCTCTCTAAATTTCTCTTCATTTTCTCTTGAAGAAAGAAGTGAACAACCTCATTATCAAAGGGAAGCAAGTAGAAACCTCCTTGAAACTTCCACCCAAGGTATTTCCTCCAAGTCTAACTTTTCTTTCATTGGTTGGCTTATATGAGAAATTGGTAAAATGGACGGTTTGAGTAGGAAGTTTTAGAGTTATTTATACTTATATGGATATATGCCAACTAGTATTAGAGGGTGTGTGTGTGAGAGATTATGGGTAGTTAATTGATGATGATGTGGGTAAAGAACTTTGAGGGATTATGAGATTTGTTAGTGGTGTCTTGGGTAAGTGAGTGTTTTTGAGCTTGAGATGGCTTGCTACTGCTTTATTATGCCCATTTAGAGTGGATTTGGTGTTTGGATGGTGTTGGGTCAAGTGGGAGTGAGTGGATTTGATTTTGGGAGTGTTGCAGAGTTGCAGATCGCGTTGCCTGGGCTCATTCTCGGTGCCATCCGCGCCGCGAATGAGGCCGCGGCTCAGTAGGGCTGATCGTCTGGAGCCATCCGCGGCATCACTCGCGCCGCGGATGACACCGCGGATGGGCACTGTTGGTGAGCCACGGCGCGGCTGACGTCGCGGATCACAACAGTTCCTCCCTCTTGTACTTCGTTTTGCGTTTAAGTTAGATGTATGCCTCAGTTATGATTTCTTGGTAGAGTTAATGTATAATTGGATGTTTAATTGTGTGTATTAGATGAAGAACGTGATCAACCCTTTGCAAAGTTTTGAGTTCGTCTGGATCGAGGTAAGTGGGACTTGTATCCCTTGATTTTTCAAAATTAGTTATAGCTAAGTATAATTGCTTGAAATCCTATTTGCTAAAGTAAACATGCTTGATTGTGATGATGTTCTCATTTTCTATAACTTGATCAGTATATGTGATACAAATGAAATTATCGAATAACGAATTGTTAAATGAATTATGTGAACAATGGAATGAATGTATGTACAATGTTATATGTTTGGACCGAGCTGACCGGGTGGTAGTCAGTAGGACCGAACTGGCCGGGTTAAAAGTCAGTATGACCGAGCTGACCGGGTTAAAGTCAGTAGGACCGAACTGACCAGGTAAAAGTCAGTATGACCGGGCAACCGGGTTACAGTGAATGACTGAATATCCAGGACTTTGTTTGAATGATTTGAACCTTTGTTTAAATGCAATGATGCTTTGTTTGAGTGCATTGTCCAATTTTGATACGTGATATTGGATTTGTGATAAATTATGCATTATCTAGCTCCTACGTACTTATATGAACTATTGACTATGTGTTTTGAACGTAGCTATATGTATGACACCTTCAAGCCACAAGGTGATGCTTTTTCCGCTTACTGAGTGATTTTGTCACTCACCCCTTTCTTGTTGATATGCAGTGCTAGATGATTGTGTGGCAGGAGAGTGTGCTGACACTCGGAGCATACCCTGAGAGTAGATATTAGTAAGCTAATAATGGTTTGTACTTATGCTCTTAGACTGTGTTTGTACTCTCTTACGTTAGATTAAGACTTTAGTGAATGCGAGAAACATTAGAATCATGTATGTATAGCTTGGAAGGCTATGGTAGTGGATGATATTGTACTTGTACCTAATGTTATTATCCGATTTGGGGATATTGTTAATGGCTTGTATGTGCAATATTTGGGATGTATATGTTAGATGCTTTGATTTTATGAGCCCTTGTGACTCAACTTAGTCTAGTCACGGCGGTGCTATGCTTTAGGCACGGGGCGTGACACACCGTGTCTGTCGAAAGCTAAGCTTTCTGGTCCGACAGCACCAGAAATTGGAAATACCTGCCGATCTGGTTCCGGTAGAGAATTGACTAGTGTAGCCATTAGAAGCATGGCTACTAAAGCAGCCATAAAAAGCTTGTTGCTCGTGACTTTTCTGAGAGAGAATACGAAAGTGTAGAATGCGAACTAATTGAAGATAGAGGCAACTACATAAAGGGCCACAGGAGAAGTGATGGTTATAGGAGTTCGTTTACACCAGGCCCTACTGATACAGGTCATAACAGTCTTGACGAAGACTAAAATGAAAAGAATTATATATAAATTCATTTATATATGTAGGATCTTTCATTATTGATCTTATTCGGGTTTCTTAAGATTTAAAATCGAGTTGTTATTTAGTATTTTCTCTAGTTAAAAAGACTTGTATTAGTTATACCCATAGAATACACCTTCGTACGTATAATAAAAAAGAATTATATTGCATACATTTCAGAAATACTATAAAAATACTCATACTTTTAAACTAACAACATAAAGCACATCATAAACTTTTATTTTATTATATTTTCCAAATAATAGTTTCATTCATGGCAAAATTTTAAAATTTGTGCATGTTAACCATATGTCTTTTGTGTTAAATGAAAAACTAGTTGCAATCCATGCAGTGCATGGACTGATTTACTAATGGAAGATAAATTTTTAAATTGTTGATAATTATAAAAATCAGAATACCACTAAATATAATCGTTGATGTAAGAGCACTAAAACTCTTTTGCACTTGTATTAAAAAGTTTGGTTGTACAAAAAATGAAAGTCACTCAAAAAATAAATAAGTAACTGATAGTATGAATCCTTAGATTAATGGAAAAGGAAATCAAAAGTTATTGTGGAATTATTTTTAGCGATTGGGACTGATCTTAAGATTTAGGATTTGTACATAGTGATGAGTAAGAGTCTAAGAGTTAATAATTATAATTGTAATAGTTACACACTAAAGAAGTTTGTGGATTGAAAAGTATTGAAAAATTTAATTTAACAAATGTAAAAGCTTTAAAGAATCAATAGTGAATGTACTTCTGGAAGCAACATCTATCAAGAAGGGATTGTAGGAGAATAGAGATATTACTATTTTGCTAAAATATAATTTTTCCTTTAAAATTAAAAAAAAAGTAATAGTTTAATAAATCAAAAACAAATTAAGATTAAGATGTGCAAATCAGGGCCGCATGGGCATTGTATTAAACAAAATTGTTATATGTATAATGGATAACAACAATTTATGCAGTAATTTTTATACATTTACAAATATAAAAACTAATAAGATGATAAAATTTTGATTAATTTAATGCCCCCTGCAAAAAAATAAAAAAAAATTTGATACTGATATAACATAATACCAAAAGACTACAATAAAATTACTGTAGTTTTAGTTTCGTAACTTACAAATATATTGATTTTATTCACATACAAATCTATATCCGTACTTTGTCAAACTCGTATTTTTTTTTGTCGAATTTGTACATTTGAAACAGAATTTGTAATATTATACTCGTACATAGTTTACTAACCATGGTATGTTGTTACAAACTAAGTAATTAGATTGTCTGGCAAGTTTGCTTTTAGTGGTTCCTTTAATTGAGTTATCTTCTCCACCAAGTCGTAATTCTAGATTTTGTGATTCCCAAAAAGCCTCGCTTCTAATAATGCTCCAACGACCGGTTCTTCAATTTTGGTTACTGAAACAGTATATTTTAGGCCCTTAATCTAATATGTATAGCAAATTTGATTTTTTAATAATTATAAAAAAATATTCAACTAAATTATAATTTAGATTTCTAAGGTTCTACCTAATAATGAACGTCTGCATTCACATTTTTGTTTCTTCCACAAGGATAAGAGCACAAACTATAAACCACCCCGAATATACAGGGAAATATACTAACGTACTGTTATTAATTTCAGGAACACAGGCCAGTTGGAGACAAAAAATTTATTGACAGCGATAACTGAATCAGGCAGCATTTACTCTAAATCAGGAATCACTATTGCTTGTTGGACGGTGACCCAAAAAACATTATGCTTCAGAAAAGAACAAAGGCATGATTTTTTTAGATGTTCCTCTCCACTCCTAGAACCAGAGGAGGACGCGTAAATGAAACCTAAAAAATTTAACCAAGTATCCATGGACATAGTTGCCTAACAAATTTATACCATCCAAATGCCTTACCTCTCAGGTTAGCATGGACCCTTCAACGAGGGAATTAAGGATACCAATGTGATTAAATAAATCACCTCAACATCCAGTTTCCACTATCTTAGGAACAGAATCCTCAAAGTGAGGCATGTTCATATATGAATATTACAAAAAATGGAGTTTAAATCTGAAAAAAGAAGTAAATTTGTGGGTGAAAAGCTATCCAGAATGACATCAACATCATTCTTCAGTAACTTTCCTAAATCCATCCACCATCATTCTTCGGTAACTCACTGTAATAAAAGTATCCAATCTCATCATTAATCAAAATATCCTCTCAAATATTAACAGCCTCATGCAGTGGGCTGGGTTTTTTAAGGATTGAGATGTATTTTGAAATAGTACTTCCTTCAGAAAGTCCTTTTCAAAAAGACCCGGTATCCCTCATTATGGTTCTGACAACGTAACAACTAAAATACAATCTAGTAGCAGCAAGTTATTCATAAATCTCCCTTCAATCTTCTTCTATACTATCTTAATTTACTTTTATCGAAACTGACAATAAGTTTAACTAACAGATTGGACCGAAGGAGTTGCCTTATGCTATTCAGCTAACACGGGACAAAAAAAAAAATGCAAACAATCAAACTTAAATAAACTTGGAAATAAATATGTATAAAACCAAGAAAATTGCATTATGCGTCAAATGGGGAAAAAGCAACAAACAAGTCACCCAAGACGAGATCTACCCCAAGCCTGCTCATAAGCCCTTCTCTATCTGTTCAATATCTCGGCCTCCGAATACTCTACCCCATATTTCTCACCAATTTGCCTATAAATCTGCAGCAAAAAGAAACAACAAACCCGGCAAAAAATACACAACAAAAATCACAAGACAAGAATGGAAACAAAACAAACAGAGTAAGATATGCACAAACAAAAGAAATTATGAGCAATTTGTATTAAGCTAAAAGAAAAAGGAATATTTGAATTTTTTTCATTACACCAAATTAAAGCCCAGAAAATGACACATTTTCTCGCATAAATTCGGGTTAAAATATTTAAAAAAAACAAAAGGGAAATTAAAATTTTCTTTTTTTTTTCACACAGTTCACTCGCGGGCACACACTAGACTGGAAATTCTTTTACTGACCTGAGCCATGGGTTGAGAGGGGACAACGAGAGTGCCCACAGCATCAACCAGAAGAGCCTTATGAGTAAGCCCACCATAAAGGGCCCTCCTATAATCCTCGTACTCTTTCACCATCGCAAATAGCCTTGTCTCCACGCCAGACGATGTCGTTCCCATGTGTGTTTCCACGGCAATTTTCTTAGAAAATTGTACTTTCAAAAAAAAATTCCCAAATAGCGAACTATTTAGAGTGTGCGGCACATATTTAAATTTTGATTTTTTTTTTTTAAATAGTTGAGAGATTGGTGGGGGGTTGAAGTGCAATTTTAAAAAGTTGTGGCCCACTCAAAATTTATTTTTTTTAACTAGTGCCGCACACTACGTGTGCGGCACTCAAAATTGATTTTTTTTAACTAGTGCCGCACACTATGTGTGCGGCACTAGTTGAAATTTTTTTTTTTTTAACTCAAAATTTTTTTTTTTAAACATGTGTGGCACTTGTTAGTATTTGAAATCGTGTTTGGTGAGTTCGAATGTTATGTTTTTTACAAGATGTATTTTTTTGTACAAAAAAATACTAAAAGAGTATTTTTAACGTATTTTTTTATTTTGCATACACATATATATTTTTACACATAGTAAAATTCTGCACACTAATAACATCAAAAACATACATTCAATTTTACACATACATATTATACGTATACAAATACGTATGTACACATATGTATGTATATATATAATATATCTAAATATATTATATATAAATAAGTATTATATAATATATATTTAAATATAAATATATGTATGTATGTATGTATACATGCATGTACATATGCATGCATGTACATGTAATATATTTATTACCAATATATGTTATATAGTAATATGTATGTATGTATATATGTATGTACATGCATGCATGTACGTACGTATGTATGTAAGTACAATATATATAAATATATATTATATATTATATATATTTATATATAAATATGTATGTACGTACTGTATACGTGAATGTTACATAGCACATTATGTACGTATAATATATTTATTATATATTATATATATTACATTATATATATTTTATGTATTATAATATATACAATATCTAATATATATAGAGATATATATAGATAATATCTATACATACATATATTTATATATATATATTATATTATATATATGTACGTATATATTTATGCATGGATGTACCTACGTACGTATGTACGTGTAATATATATAAATATATATATATAGTATATTATTTATATTTATATATAAATATATGTATGCTACTGTATGTATGCATGCATGTACATATGCATTTATGTACGTATAAAATATTTATTATCTATATATATTACATATATATATTGTATATTATATATTATATGTGTTATAATATATATAATATATAATATATATACATACATATATTTATGTATATTATAGATATTATATATACAATATATTGTATATTATGTATATATTATATATATATTATATATTATATATACATATATATTATATATTATAGATATTTATGTATAAATATATGTATGTATGTATAATATGTTTATTATATATATATGTTATATATATTGTATTGTGCATGTATGCATGCATGCATGCATGCAGGTACATACATATGTATGTACGTGTAATATATATTATATAAAATATATTATATATATTTACTTATATAATATATATGTATAGGTATGTATGTATGTATATATTACAAAAAAATGAAACCCTAATTTCCTAACCTAATTGTCAACCCTAATTTGTATACCTCGAACCTATTTCTAAAACCAAACCTAATTTAATTTTCTAACCCTAATTTATAAAACTGTAAACCCTAATTGATAAATTCTAACCCTAACCTAACCCTAACCTAAATTCTAACCCTATCCCTAACCTTAACCCTAAACCTAAACCTAAACTTAGTTCCAAACCCAAACCCACCTTAATCCTTAGCCAAAATTTATAAACACTAATTGTTAAATCCAAACTCTAACCCTAACCTAAACCCTTAAATGTTAAACCTTAATTCTATTATAAACTTTAACCGTAAAGCCTAAATCTGTTATAAATACCGTTATAAACTCTAACCCCAACACTAACCCATGTTAGCAAAACTTTAAATCTAAACTCAAGAACTCTAGTTTCTAAACACTATAACCCTAATTAGTAAATTGTAACTAAACATAGTTTCTAAAATAACTAAAAACTATAACCCTAAACCCTAAATCCTAAACACTGTAGTTTAATTAATTCCAAACAAATATATGCATAAATTTAAATAATTCAAATAATAAATATACATAATTTTGTACATTCATGGTCACAGAGTCTGAAATAAGTAAAAAAAAGATAATGACTAACGCCGCCTATGCACGCCTCCTACCCCTGTCCTGTGGTGTAGTAGAACAGCCACATCTCCAGTGCCTTCTTCGGTGTGCCATGTGCTGCTGCTCTTGTTGGCGAGAAGATCTTCTAAGTCCACCATCAAGATGGAATGGCGGTGGAGGCTCATCACCATCATCAGTGACCGAAGTTTGACCGCAATGCGGACACGACTCCGGTACACTATGACTAGGTACACCACTCGCAGAAGTGCTCGGTCGAGACGATAAATCAGTATAGTCATAACCACGAGCTAAAAAACTATATATGATATCATCGCCAACAGATGAACTGCGTCCCGGCTGAATATAGTCACTATGAACTCCAAAAGCCGGTACCTGTGCAGGAGTACTATATGTGTCATACGTCGGAACATATCCGAACTGTGAGGAAGTATCTGTACTGTACTGGGTAGTGCCAGCAAGAACATCATCATCTTGGTGTAGTGGTACATGCTCTTGCTGTCGACAGTCGACCCCTTCTACTTTGTGTTGGCCTTTGATTGTGTGTACGGTGAACGGGGACTTCACATGCCACATTAACCTGCGATGATGAGCCGGCTTGAAATCGATCAAATGTGCCGAGCTGCATGCGGTGGCCCCACTGAATGTGCTGCATCGTGCCAAAAGCCTCATCCCGTATGGACTGTAGCTGAGTCAGCATCGTCGAATGCTGTGGTGTATCTTGTGCGAGGCACTCATGCGAAGCCCATCCGATACGTGCCATGCTATCCATCTATAAAAGATTATTATAAAGTAAAGTAATTAATATATAATAATAATTGATTGACTACAAAAATAAATTTAAAGGCATACCAAATAATCGTGGCGGCCAGCATCTCCACGGAGCCCTTCCCGCTGTGAAAGACTCACAACAGGAGGTGTAATATACCGAACAGTATGACGATAATACCACCGCATATAATCATTACTAGGAGTATACGAGGTCCGCCGGGGGCCATGTATCACAGACTCAGCACGAGTACCCCACCAATGAATCCAATGACTATGGTAGTTCTGCCAACTTCTGGCCAGTGCGGCCGGAATCTAGTCAATGAGTGCAACTCAGGGTACGTGTTCGGCGGTTCAGGGATGTCTTGATATATACCGAACTGTCTGAGCACACGATTTGGAAGGTGCACCTCTACAATATGAAAATAAATGAGGGGCACTCTTGCCCTCCATATATGTGAATCAATAACGCACATAGGGTGCAAACTGGTCAAGACAGACGGCGTGTATGGCTCCCATATAAACTGCATAAAATAAATTCTTATCACCGTAAGTAATCATATGTAATTGATGAGCATATAATTTCGATCAAATTAATTAAATACATGAGTCACAGCTTACATCATACTGTCCAAGTTTTGAAAGTTGGTCTCGATAATATGGCAATGAATGCTGTGGTGCATTAACACCTGTACGAGCAGTGTCCCACCTGTGCTCCTCTGGGAAACTGTCCTGTCTGGTAATACCTCTGGAGAGACAATCTCCGGCCGAATGGTCGGTAATCGCTCCCAAGCCCAAAGCTGAAAGAAAAAATATCAATTATTCATTGCTTTATTATAATACTTAAGATTAATAATGAAATTTATAAGTAATACAATTACAACAGTATCGAACCTGTAACAACATATAAGGCCCGGCGGTAGTCGAAGTCTGTGCATCGCATGCCTTACACATAGATCTATAAAGCGACGCAAGTACTGCACTGCCCCAACTGTACTGCGACATGCCTTCTAAATGCCGTACATAATCTAGCCACTGTATTAAAACTAAATTACCGCTAGTGTCGGCTAAATAACTGTCCAGCAAACAAAAGCAAGATGTACATTCCTAGCATGCTGTCGTACTAACCTCATCGTCAGCTTCCCACCGGCAGTCCGTTATCTAGCTGTGCATGTAACGTAACTACCCTCAATCTTCCATCAGGTCTAAAATGGTCATCATTAGGGTAGAATCATAGAACATCATGAATAAGCTCTTTCTTTTTTGGTAGGGTCATTGATTCGTTCGCCAAAGTAACAGGCAATCTGTCGATACATAAACCCCACAAGACTGCTACATCCTGGAGAGTCACAGTAGTTTTGTCCAACGGAAAGTGAAATGTGTGAGTCTCTTGGGGTCAACGCTCAATGAAAACTGTAATCAAGGCTTGATCGTACAAAATCATGTCTGTATGAGCAACACCACCGAATCCAGCCAACTCTAAATATTACATAATACGAGGATCAGAACTGTATCTTATGAAGTCCCAAAAATAACCGTCGCACCTGTAAGGTAATAAGGGGAGTAACGCAGCGGAAAATTTAAAAATTTATTACCTTAGCCATGGATCTCTTTGATATAATCTATACGATTAAAGGGTGTTTAGCACAAATACCTCAAGCATAGAAAGTTTCTATACTTCAAAAGGCAAGATCCTATTCGATGAATGTGTTGATCTACCACGAAAAGCCCTCCAAGTGTTGAGCCTCCAATGGTATCCACACGAACACGATCTTTAGGAGCTTTTGGGCTTGCTTGCCTTACCTTTCGAGTGCTAGCTCTCTTAAATGATTCATGAAGAACACAAGAAGAAAAAAGAAGTTGAAACCCTAACAATTAGGGAAGGAGGTGTGACTTTTTACTTGGAGAGAAAAACACCACCAAGCTCTCAATTTTTTCTCTCTCTAAATTTTGTGTTATGTTTCATCAATCTATCAAGAGTCAAGGCATGGACTTATTTATAGATGTAGTATCCTAGTTTTTAAGAAAACAAGAGCAATTGGAAACTAAGAAGATTTAGGAAGCTTGCCTTAAGCTAATCCTATTCCTTTAGGAAACCAATTCCAAAAGGAAACCAAATAGCTTCTTAATTCCTTTTAGGAAACTAATTTTCATCAAGACTTAGAATATTTATAATTAAGTCCTTTAAGTTAATTTATCACATAAATTAACCCCATAAGTATCATATACTTATCTTAATAACAATTTAACCCAAAGACCATGTTCTTATTGTGTGTGACCCATTAGGTTCCATTCACGTTGGCAATAAGTACAAATTATAACTCATTAATTAATTAATTAAGAGTCAGATAAATTAACACTTTAATTTATCATTAATTCACTAATTAATTAATTTGTACTTATAGATCATGAGTGGCGTCTAGCAATGCATCATGACCACCCAGATGAATAGGAAAGTCATATGGTAGACTACACCTATCAATGACAATGTTACCGCGTAATTAATATCCTTTCACCACATTATATCCCAATTAGTATAAGAGTGTAGTGCGCACTCTTTAAATGACTAATTAACAATTTCTTGTTCTCGAAATATAACTTTCCATAAAAGTATAACCTTGAAACTCTTTCAAGTCATACTTTCATTTTTGTGCAAAAGATTCTTTAAGTCATATTTCAACAAGTGGCCAATTCGGGATATACTCTCCTATAATAAGGAGTGGTGAATTCTATATCGATTACTCACTATCCTTCCATGCTTCATACTATACCCAATCTCTACCGTATAAACTACTCTTTTACGAGCACCGAGTAATAGAGTCAAAACATAGCAATCTACACTCAAGATACCATGGTAATCTCAAGTCTAAGGATCACTTACACCATTGCCATTAAGAGTATAATTCATTAGCACTATGAATAGTAACTCTTGGCGGATCAATCCAATGAACTTGTTCTCTAACAAGCATCCACATACCAGCTTAGGTGTCACACGCCATAGTTGACGAGATCAACTACTACTTACCATAAGTAGAGGCAAAGTATGTGCTAGTCTTTCCATATTAATGATGTCCAATCTCATTAATACTACGACTAGGGATATTTAAGAATATAACTTAATGTGTAATAAGAGTCTCATCATTGTAACTCTTACAATCTCTTATACACAGTTAATATTTTATGGACTTTATCAAATAAACAAGTAATAACAAGTATTAAATGACAAAGAAAATGCCACATATATAAGTATAACACGAAATAAGCGTAATAAAAATCTCAAAAACCAACTTGGTTTTAAAGCATACACTAACAGCACCTCTTCACCTTCAACTGTCGCTCAAGTACCGAAAAAAATATAACGAGACCCGTGCTGATGGTGTAAAACTAAAAGGCTGGGATCAAGCGGTCCAGGACTGAACATGTGTCGTAGATGACGAATGAAGTCATAATGCTGAAATCATATATAAGTATGTAAAAATATTAAAAATTAGTGTGAAATTTATAAAATTATAAAAGAAAATGCAACATACAGTTTGACTTATAATAGGCAAACAATGATAATAATAAATGACAAAATAAACTTAATGTCGAAGAATAATGTCTGATAAAAAATAAAATACTGCAACACACGAGAAATATGATAAATCCCTTATACAAAATATTAAATTATACAATCAGTTAATAAAACTGGTTTGACTGGGGACACTGACGCCGCATTATGGCCGGGATTGTAAACAGATAGTACACCTTCTCGGAGCATCGGGACATCGGTGATCCATTTCATTCCTAATTCGTGATGTCCTCTGTCTGCCCCGTGTCCTTTCTCTTAGTCTTGTTGCATCGAAAGTCAGCGCAAAGTCAACAGGGCGCCCAATATGCCTGGTGCCTGATGGGGTGAAATTGGCCTGTCCATGTCTGTAAATACGCGCTATTTGTATATACGAGATCAATCAAATCAGTCGGCTGAATGCGCGCTTTTTCTACATGCGGCCAGAACATGAGAACATGGAAATCTTAATGACTGGTATTTGCCACATGTACATATGTGCTTTTGAAAATTCACGTCTGTGGATTTCCACCTCTGCCATGATGAATTCTCGTAATAACTCCGTATTCACCCTCAACGCTATTGTACAATGTAACCCTATGTTGTCGTGCTTTCTCTCGTTGTGGGCATATTTCTCCCACTGATGTTTAGGAAGTGGAAAACACGGATTCGCTGCAACCTTCCTTTTTCTCTCCCACAATGCCACACTTTGGTTGAAAGTATGCTCTACGCATGCCTTAATCGGTAATAATCTAGCACTGCGTAATATTTTATTGAAGCACTCGGCAACACTTGGTTGATGTGTGTCCCCATCTATACCCGTCGTCCTTGCAAGCGTCCATTGATGTGGTTGAACTGATTCGCGGTCAACCATCGGTGCGCCTCTTCACTTATGGCCTCAATCTGCTGCATGTATTCGTCGTACTTTCTTTGTTGTCGAGCAGATCCGGCAGCCCACACAAGATCTTTCATTCTGAAAAATTATGTATACTTTTACTACAACTTAAATATATAGTTATATATGTACTAATTTCATCCGTAGTTTAAAATAATATCATACCTCTGATTTTTAAATTTTTTTGTGAAATTAGCTTGGACATGGACCAAACAGAATCTGTGAACTGCATTACCGTTCGGCCAATTTTGCATGGCGTGAATAATGCTCTTGTGTCGATCAGAAATGATGCAGATCTTAGAATCATTTTCAAAAAAATACTGGCGCAACTGCTGCATAAACCATCCCCAACTACGATTCGTTTCCTCGTCCACAAGGGCAAAAGCAAGAGGTAAAAGTCGATTGTCCGCATCGAAACCAACAGCAACCAAAAGTTTAGATTTATAAGGCCCCTTCATAAATGTCCCATCTACGCATACAACAGGCTTTAGGCACCTAAAAGCTTGCCTAGCAGGGCCAAATGCCCAAAATACGTAATCAAATATGAGATATTGGGACGTGCTTTGCGGATGGTGTAGCCAAGAGACAACAGTATCAGGATTGGTCATTACTAACTCCTGCATAAATGCTGGTAATTGAGCTATAGAAGTTGGCCAATCACCGTACACAAAGTCAATGCATATTCGCCGTGCATACCATGCCTTTTTGTATGTAACATCGCAGCTGAATTTCTGCTTCACAGCTGTCTGTATTTCTTTGACCGGAACAAAGGACCGTTACTAATATGATTTACAATATACTCGGCAATGATCTTAGAACTCAATTGTCGATGATCATTAGAGCTCGCCACACGAACACAACTATGCACCTTCTGAAATTTTATAATCATCCACTCGCTTGTGTGTGGCTCGAAGTGTAGCTCTCAGCTTCCAATTACACGGAGTGGCAGAATTTTGATTTTTACAGATAACATACCACGTATGTGTATTGCTTTCTTTAACCTTGTACTCCCTATTGTACTTCACTGACCACAACATGACAGCTTTAATAACATCGTCTTTTGTCCGAAACAATTGGCCAACTTCTAGTTCTTGAGTCTGCTCATTCCACGTATTCAACCTCATGTAATTTCCACAGTCCATTGGGTCAAATGCCATCATTTCTTCGACACCTTCAACATTTACGAGCGATCCCATAACTTCTGTATCGCTTGTGAAAGGAACGCTAGGACCTGCCTCGTCTATCTGTCTTGTATCATTATGCAAATCTTCGTGCTCCGAGTCATGACTATCTGGTTCTGATTCGGAATCTTCATCATCCTGCATACCATGTTCATCTCCCGTTGAAGCACCCTGTGTAATATTCACTATCAGAGTTGAAATAACCCAGAAATGACTCCGAAGTATGATCAACCATCCGACTGCTGCTAGGTTGATCCATATGTATTTGTCTACGACAGCGTCTATGATGAGGTGGATTGGGAGGCAACGGTGCTACTTCATATTCAGTACAAGGGTTTGCCAATGCCTCAGATATCATAGGCAAAGAAGGCATACCTACTGTCGAATATGGTTCATATTCTTGCACACCTATACCTGAGCTATATAGGTTGGTATTTGTTTGATTCTCCTCTACCTCGACATAGATTTCACACGGTGTTTGCGGCGACACTACCTGCTTTATATAATACAAAAGATCCACATCGTCGTCGTTTGTTATCGGGACACCGGAATAAGTAAACCCGCCAACATGATTTCGCAGTAAAAGATTTATCTTAAAAACTTCTTTATCCATTTGCATGGCCCTGAATACTCGATCAACCAACCCGTTAAAATCTACACGTTGCCTCACTAACATCATTTTATTACACCTCGGAGGATCGTAGGCCAACGATCCCCCATGATCGACTATTTTTCCTCCTCAATACAGTTGGATAAGCAAACCGTTGTCCATTGAAAATTACCTGCTTATTACTCCCACAACTAACATTTAAAGTCAATAATTTTAGCATAATATTTTTCAAGTAACAATAAAGCCATTTTACCATCAAACTCCTAAACTTTAAATTGTTATCAGTGTAAAAATTTTAACATTGTTATATAAATCCTAGTCTTAAAATAACAGAATCACAATGAATACTAAATAATTTATTATCAAACTTACATGTTTTTTAACATAACTCATAATAGGCGGTTGAAAAATAAACATCCTAAAATTGCTATAGAAAAATAATTTTGTCATAATACAATTATAATTATTTTCACCCGTGTAATAATAAATATATTTTAACATTTAAGCATAATCACTAATTTGTTACGTATAATAGTTCAAAATTTTACATAACTAATTATTCATATAAAAATAAATATTCCTACATTACTACATAAATTTAATCCAAGTATAATATCATATAATCACAAGAATACACTTACAATAATTTTAACATAATATTTTTCAAGCAACAATAAAGTCATTTTACCATCAAACCCTAAACTTTAAATTGTTATCAGTGTAAAAAATTTAACATTGTTATATAAACCTAGTCTTAAAATAACATAATCACAATGAATAATAAATAATTTATTATCAAACTTACATGTTTTTTAACATAACTCATAATAGGCGGTTGAAAAATAAACATCCTAAAATTGCTATAGAAAAATAATTTTGTCATAATACAATTATAATTATTTTCACCCGTGTAATAATAAAGATATTTTAACATTTAAGCATAATCACTAATTTGTTACGTATAATAGTTCAAAATTTTCACATAACTAATTATTCATATAAAAATAAATATTCCTACATTACTACATAAATTTAATCCAAGTATAATATAATATAATCACAAGAATACACTTACAATAATTTTAACATAATATTTTTCAAGCAACAATAAAGCCATTTTACCATCAAACCCTAAACTTTAAATTGTTATCAGTGTAAAAAATTTAACATTGTTATATTAACCTAGTCTTAAAATAACATAATCACAATGAATAATAAGTAATTTTTTATCAAATTTACATATTTTTTTAACATAACTCATAATAGGCGGTTGAAAAATAAACATCCTAAAATTTCTATAGAAAAATAATTTTGTCATAATACAATTATAATTATTTTCACCCAGTGTAATAATAAAGATATTTTAACATTTAAGCATAATCACTAATTTGTTACGTATAATAGTTTCAAAATTTTCACATAACTAATTATTCATATAAAAATAAATATTCCTACATTACTACATAAATTTAATCCTAGTATAATATAATATAATCACAAGAATACACTTACAATAATTTTAACATAATATTTTTCAAGCAACAATAAAGCCATTTTACCATCAAACCCTAAACTTTAAATTGTTATCCGTGTAAAAATTTTAACATTATTATATAAACCTAGTCTTAAAATAACATAATCACAATGACCTATAATTTTTTTTGCGTAGTTTTAACCTTTTAATATAATAAATAATTTATTATCAAACTTACATAAAAAATTTTCACATAACTAATTATCTCATATAAAAATAAATATTCTTACGTTACTATATAAATTTAATCTTACTATAATATAATCAAATCACAATAATACACTTACAATTATTTTATCCATAATATTTTTAAACAAATGCAACGTTCAAAAGTATATCCCTACTTTACACTAAATGGCACATTGTAACTCATCTGGTCCAACTTTCCTTTCTATTTCTAGAAACCAACTATCATTCTAAAATGGTTCAAATGTCACGTCTCATCAATAAAAAAAATTAAAATGACAAAGGCTATAGAATGCTGCACTCTTGAGATAAAAAAATATTCATACCCTATACATAACATATTCAACAATGGCTCGTACAAAAAGTTGGATAAGTGAAACTAAGAGGAACATTTTTCAGGAACATATCAAGTTAAACGATCAACTAACCACAATATATCAAGGTAAATTAATAATGACAATTTGTTAATATCTAACACAAAATATTAACCCTATACGTACTAACATAACATAATCATATTTGTCAAGTATTTAAATTGGTATTTGAAATACTAACCTTCTGTCAAAATGTTAATGATTGTCACAGTTTCTACTCTCGTTTTTTAGCCTTCATTCCTTGCAGCCCTCTCCCACAAATTTCTCTGCAATATCTGTAAAATTTAAACTTAACGTTCGAGAGAAAGAAGAAAAAGAAAAATAAAGAAAACAGAAGCAAAAGAAAAAGAAATAGAAACAAAAAGATAAAGAAAAACAGAAGCATACCTGAAGTTTCAAGTTTTAAGCAAATGCAGAAAGGGAGAAACAACTGAAGTTGTTTCTCTGCTCAACGAAAGAAAGCAAATGCAGAATGAGAGAAATAATAGAAAGTAGGAGCTGAATGAAGAAAGACGAAGAAGAATCAGAAACTGAATGACATTTATAGATACGAAATCTAACATTTAAACAAAACCCGTGAAATTTTAGTCAACAAAAATTTAACTTTTCCTTCTCCTGCATGTCAGAAGCATGCATATGTAACAGGAGTTCAATCTGGCTGCATGCATGCTTTTTATCTGCAATGCAGATTCGTATTCAGGAAAGTATAGCTGGCTTCCATGTTTTCCGGGCAAAAGTTACACCGACAAAAAAAAAAAAAAACAAAAAGCAAAGCTGTGCCGCACGAAGTCTGTGCGGCACTATGCCAACGTGGCATGTGCCGCACAGACTGTGTGCGGCACTTGCCAGGTGTCCCAACCCTGGCTCATGTTTTTCCGGGCCGGCAAAAAAAAAAAAAAATAGTGTGCCGCACGTAGTCTGTGCGGCACTTGCCAACGTGTCATGTGCCGCACAGGCTGCGTGCGGCACTTGGCCAGGTGTCGACTCCCTGAATGTCGATTCCCGGGCCCTGCTCCAACAAAAAAAAAAAACCTGTGCTAGGAGGTGCCGCACAGACCTCGTGCGGCATTTCGACAGGTGGCCCAAATGGCACTTCAACAGGTGGCCCAAAATTTGCAATAAACCCCGGCAAAATTGCAAAAATTGCAATCAGGCATTAAAATGTGATGCCACACATATCATGTGCGGCACCTCTTTAGGTTAAAAAAAAAATTCAGAATTCACTTTGTGCCGCACACACCTCTAATTTGAGAAACGACTCCAAATAGTTCGCTATTTGGGAATTTTTTTTTAGAAGTACAATTTTCTAAGAAATTTGCCTATTTCCACTGGTTCCTCGGCAGCTGCAGCTACGGATGTCGAAAAAAATGAGAAAGATGACCCGAATGAGGAGGCCACATGAACCTTGGACCCGGACCCAAATGCGAAACGCTGCGTTTTGGTAGGGGAAAGGGTGGCTAACAGGAGTGATCTAGCTATCTTAATTCTCGCCGCCATTTTCTCTAACTCTTTCTTTCTTTCTTTCTTTTTCCTTTTTCTTTGGATCTTTTACATTTGATATCTTCTTTTCTAAAGAAAAGCTTTTTGAGTTCACTATTTTTTATGTAGAGTGCATAAATTAGGGTTAATAACACTTTGCCCCTAAAGGTATGGAATAGTCACACGTTGCCCCCCTAATATTTAAATATATATATTTTGCCCCCTCTATGTGTCTTGTTTTACTTTGACCCACTTATATGAATTTTCTTTTCCCAAATTAACCTTATCTATTTTTAAACTAACATTAGCTTTATGAGTTTGGGTTAATTACTTTAATGATTTTTAAACTTTTTCATGAGTGTCACTTTAGTACTTAATCTTCTAATTGTGTCTATTGAGTCTCCAACTTTTATAATAGAGTTTAATTGGCCCTCTATACCAATTGATGACAAAATATCCTTCTAATTATGTCATTTTATGTTTTTTTTCTCTCTTTTGCTTTTTTCATTTTTTATATTTATTTTTCTTTATTCCTTCGATTTCTCCTTCCAACGCCATTTACATCCTTAAGAACTTTGAATTTGAGACTTCACAAGTACCATTTCCCACAAGTTAGTGGCCATGATTTAATGTAGCATAATAGATGGCTAGGATGTGTGCCAATTGAACTAAATATGAATTGAAACAAATATAAAAAATGAGTTGATTTTAGATGAAAAAGTGGTTACACTAAATGTTGTTAGAGGGAGAAATCAGAGGAATAAAGCAAAATAAATATAAAAAATGAAAAAAGTAAAAGAGAGAAAAAACAGTAAAATGACATAATTAGAAGGATAATTTTGTCATCAATTGGCATAGGGACCAATTAAGCTCTATTGTAAAAGCTAAGAGACTTAATAGACACAATTAGAAGATTAAGTACTAAAGTGACACTCATGAAAAAATTTAAGTATCATTAAAGTAATTAATCCAAACTCATAAAGCTAAGTTAGTTTAGGAATAGGTAAGGATAATTTGGGAAGAGAAAATTCATACAAGTTGGTCAAAGTCAAAAAAGATACATAGAGGGGGCAAAATGTATATATCCAAAGGTTAGGGGGGCAAAGTATGACTATCCCATACCTTTAGGGGGGCAAAGTATTATTAACCCTATAAATTAGCAGTGGATAATGATCGTGTTTGTGCTTTTTGAGGAGTGCTTTTATGGGAGCATGGGGTGTGACAGGGGTTCAAATTCTCAGCCCAATTTATTCAGCTATCAGGTTTCATACATTTGGTATTGTCACGTGTATCAAGTATTTATTCGCTTACTGAATTATTTTTATTTGTAACGGCTGCGAATAAATACTTGATACACATAGTAACACCAGATGCATAGAACTTGATAGGGACTGCATAAATAAGGCTGAGGATCTAAACCTGTGTGTCAGAGTGTTTCTGTTATCGAAAAGAAATAAGAGGAGCGAGGGAGGGAGGGGCTCAAAGATTTACCATTTTTGTGCAAAAGTACTTGTTGATTTGGCAAAAAAAAAAAAAAAAACTCGTTGATTTGGCAAATGATGGGTACCAATTGAGATAATTTACGCGTAATTAGGGGTGACAAATTTCAGCACGACCCAAAAATACGATACGAACCTAACTCGAAAATAACAGGTTTGGGTTTAAGCTTGGCGTGGCGTGTCAGGTGGAAATCAAATCGGACTCTACTGACCCGCTAAGAAAACATGTCAGGTTTGGATCGGCCTGTAAATTCGAAAAAAAAAAAAACTTTTTTTTAACTTTGTTTCACCCATGCACATTCAAACACAAATTTCACATAATGGATAATTAATCAAGTAAATTGTAAGAGAAATTAAGAATTTTACCTAGGTTTATGAAGAATAAATTATAAGAGAAATCAAGTGTCTGTTAGTATGCCACTTTGATATTATTATGTGTAAAAAATGTGTTTGATTCTTGTGTGTATTAGTCTCTTTTTCTTCTTCTTCTATTTCCTCTTTTCTCCTTCCCTTTTTTTGGATCCGCGGGTCGACCCGCCAACCCATAGCAGGTCATGTTTAACTTGGCTCTTCATGGGTTGACAGGTCAGGTTCAAGTTAACAGGTTAACTGTTATACTTGATTCACAATCCGACCCGATTATCACCCCAACAAGTAATTAGTAAACCTTAACAAAAAGGTTTAACTAACGGTAGTATTTAGAGGAAGTTACTTTTAAGTGTAGAATTGCCTAATAGTACCCTTTCTACTAATTATGGCATTAGGAGAAAGATATGTGTGACAAGTAGTAAAAATAAGAAATATTTAGCTCATTAGATATGTGTGACAAGTAGTAAAAATAAGAAATATTTAGCTCATGCCAACTTCGACACTTAAAAAAGAGCTTCAAGTATATCTCTTCAAGAAAAAAAATAGTAATAACTCTATAAATATCTATCTTATGCGTAAAATATAGGAAAATAAAGAAAAAAAGAAGCACGTCTCAGAATGATAGAGCATTTACTATCAAAATATCTTCAAGTAGGGAAATGTGGCGAATAGAATTGGGGGTCAAAAAAAGAATTATTTTGAACAATGCAGATTATTATACACTTATTGAATATAGTAACATGTATAATTATAAACGTCAATCTACAAAGTATTAAAAAAGATAAATCGTGTTGTGAATAGTGCATTCACGTTAAAATATCGCTGCCTATTATTTGAAGAGCATCTTTGGCGAAGATGTGTTGTTAATCTATTGGACCCCTAAAGCCAAAAATATTCGTCTCTAGCCCTCTTTTTTTTTTTGGACAATTCAGGGGAAAGGGGAAAGGAACCACCCACTCTTTGAATAGAGAAATGTACATACAAATGGGCAAGAAGAATTTGCCCCCATAGTAACATATAGGAGCAATGTGTTTCGACATTCCCACTAAATATTAAGCAAAAGATGCAACTTAATATAGTTTGATATATATAGAAACTCTGTCAAAAATAATTGTTGACACGATTTCAAAGAAAAAAGGAACGTGTAAAGGTGAGGATTGATTTCCCAAAAAAAAAAAAAAAAGGTGAGGATTGAATCTCTACTTTGTGTTACAAGCATTTCGCTCTTTTTCTAATTTTTTAACCAAATAAGAATCAGTCCATTGTTAGTAACAAAATTGATTAGATCTCTAAAAGTATTGCCAACATTTCAATCTTTTTTCTGACTTTTGTAAATAAAAAAGAAGCCATTCCACATGTTAATAATAATTAAATTAAAGTAAATTATAGTATCAATGTTGCCACTTTAAATATACGTGAGCGTATGGTAACATGTGTAAGATGAAGCCATCATACTCCTAAATTCAAATTCCATTCATCACGTTCCACTGGCAAATTGCAAACATAAATTGAAGATTATCATGATCATTAGACGAGCATTCAACAATCCAATCTAATGCCGAATTGTTTCTCTATTCTATGGTCATGGTTTATTTTATGAGAAAAGTTTCTGGCATATAATTTTTAGTTTGCAAACATGTCCAAGAGATAAAAGCCATGGTCCAGGCAACAATTTATATAACCTAATCGTTTTGGAGGAATATACCCAAAAGAGGATATCTACATAAAACTTCTTAATTTATAACTAGAGTTGAAGTTTACCATGTTAAGCATTGTTTTGAACTTTCTCAAACCATGTTAAGCATTGTTTTGAACCTTTCTCAAACGCAAGAATTTACTTTGAGAGAGCAGTGTTTAACTTAACATGATTGGTAAAATACAGTTTTTAAAAATATTTGAGAGAGAGTTCATAAAAATATCTAGAATGGAAGGCTGCGCATAGAATTAACTAACAGACCTTGGATGGAGGAAAACTTAATTTTAGAAGAAACTTTTGAAGTCTCTATTTTATGGAAAATAAAAAAAAGTAATATTTTCATAATTTTTTGATTATTCGCCCGTGTACAAGGTGGTTCAATTGTCTGCGTAAGTCTACAAAAAGTAGTTTTCTTTCTTTCCCTTTCCTTTTTTTTTTTTTTTTTTGTGGAGAAAAAAGGGGTTTTCTTTCCTTTTTTTTTGGATAAAGCCTGTGGACGTGATAAGATTCGAACCCTGATTACTAGGGAGAATATAGTAATCTTGATAATTTGACCAAAACAAAAATTACTAGAGTGTTAAAAACTTGACAACCATCATTAATTGTCGTCAAATGAGCATCCTAAGTATGATTTAACAAAAACAAAATTAAACAAAATCAAATTTTCCTTCTTCTTAGCCGCACAAAAAAATAAAATAAATATTAACTCAATAACAAAAAAATAGTAACATTAAAATGGAAAAATAATTTGTCACTTCGAGTCTTATGATTAAACACGACAAGCAATTAATACCTAATTGTCGTTTCCCCTCTTTATTAAAATGTTTGGTACCATCTAATTGTCAGCGTCACTAATTTCTATACGATTTAGTCTTGCTCTGAAAATCAGATGTTTTTGGTTTTGTATGGTAACTCGATTGAAAAAGTACCCAAACAGAAATTCCAAATTTGAGGTTTCGTTATCAACGTTACTCAGCCAGAACTGACAAAGACCTTGCTTTCTGCTAAATAAGCCATCACTGGAGTCCACTGCTCTAATTAAAAATGATTACCTTTCCAGCATAATTTCCAGTTATATGAGATTCTGAGCTGTGATTGAGACCCGCTTAAGGAAGCAAACAACGTAATGATGTGGCAAATCAAGATTATCATTAGAATCCTCGTCAGCGAATTTTCGGTTTCCATACCATCCACGAGCCGTCGACGTCCAAAGGTATGGCCCGCATCAACATCCTCAAATTGTGGGGCCAGTATTTGTTCCAAAGAGAAAATTGTAATTTTGATACCAAATATTTGGGTATAAGCAATATCTTCCTTAAAGTTTGGACGTAAGCAAATTTATTATCAAATATTTTAATTTTTTAACACTTTTAGTTTTATTGACTAGTTTTGTCAAAATCTTACATAAATGCACAATATGATACTCATGTGTCAATAGCCAAATTTTAAAAAAAATTAGAAATATTGAGAATATTTTAATTCTCATAGTTTGTAATTAAAGTCACACATGAATGCACTTTCCAAGCGAATTTTTTCAGTTTTATATGCTTATAATCATGTGTGAACTCAAATTAGTGATTTTAATTATAAATTATGGCAATTAAACAATTTCTTCCTTTTTTTTTAAATTTGGTCACATGCATATGACTATTAAGTGATTGAATTCTAGTTATATTTTGACAAAACTAATTAATAGGAATAAATATGTTAAAAAATATTTGGAACTAGATCTATTTTTGTCCAAACTTTTAAGACTGAAACTGTTAAAGCCCTAAATATTTGATATCAACCAAAAAAAAAAAAAAATCCCACCAAAACAACCCACAAACCACAACATCATTTGGACAATGGCAGTCTGTTTCTTCCACTTGGTTTCTTCTGGCCGTCCAGTTAAGTTAAAGCCGAAGGACAACCCATTCTTCATGGGAAATTCGGAGCGGCAATTTGTGAGCCAAATCATCCTGCATGGATTTAGGTCGATTGAATTGCTAAAATCTTAATTTTTGAAGAAAAAAAGTTCTTTAACAACTCGATTTTGGTCACATCAATGCAGCATGATTTAAATCGAATTGCATTCCGACAATTGTCACTAACAATTGCTGAGACACCAAATTTGAAATGATTGCTATCATAATAGTTTGTTCTCAACAATACCCAGTTTTAAGTGATTGTGTTGTATCGTTAATGATTTTTAGTAGTATATGATTCTATTTCTTAATCGATATCAATTGTGATATATGATCTATATAACTAACCCCACATAATAAGATAAAGGTTTAGATGATGATGATGATGTTATTTTGTTGTATGATTTTATTGTAGCAATTTATAAATAAAACTACAAATTTGAGATATCTTTTTCGTACCTAAATATAGGTAATTTCTTGCTTGTCCAGACAAATTATTTGGAGCACAATACCAACAATGTATGACGTTTGAAACATTCTACAGAAAACTTTAAAGGTCTATGTTAAAATATTACCTTATGAGTTTGTTTTTATCTACCGGAGTGTGAATATATTTTAGGTCTGTCTTGACTTTGGGCACAGAATATAATGAGAATCTCATACATTTTTGTATGTAAAGTTTACTTCAAAGGAATGACACTAGCAAAAGATATGCTAGAATAGATGCTTGTTCACAGTATAGCGTACGCAAGAATTCAATTTAGTATGTTATTTTATGTCGTCAACAATTAACATATGTCAACAGTGACTTTGGAATATTTAGACCATTTTATATTCTTATTGGATTTATAAGTAAAGGAAAATGTGTTTATGGTGGGAAAGAGAAAGAAGAGGAGAAAGGGCAAAAATTTATTTCATGTCAATGGCGAATCTGGTCTCGAAATGTTTTTATATCGTACATAACGTTGAGAAAGTCAAACTTCTACACAGCATACTGTTTCCTTAGCAGCCTCAAAACGGAGGGAGGTCCTCATGACGCTAGCAACAACAGTTCGAAGCGCTGGGTAAAATCGGACTCCGACATAATAGAATAAGACTTGCGTCGAGTCCTTCAATGTCATTGATATACATATATATATATATATATGTGTGTGTGTATGTATATATGTATATTTATCAAATTTATATTATTATAATGGGAGAAGGGAATGGTGTTTGGTGGGATTCAAGTCTCGACTTCTGGAGTGGAGTCATAGAGTTCTAACTGTTCAATCTACTATTCGTTCTTACCCTTCAATGTCATATTTTAATCGAGTCCTAACGTACTGTTGCCCCGGGTTAAATAGTAGTAATATTTTGTTATATTTTACTGCTGATATGTCAAAAATAAAAGGCTCCACGCTCCCTTTAAGCAAATGGCAGGACCAATAGGGAAGTGCCAAGTTACTTAAAATTGGGCACGGGGTCCTTGCAAGTTAACCCTGTGCCAATTCGAACAAATTGAAAGCAGTGTAATATGTAACTGGTTAGTAAAGATATATAATCAATAAGTTAAAATTTATAAACCCTTTTTCACTCTAAAACGATATTCTTTTTTGGTTTTAAATTTGACCATATTGGCCCAATCTGTCAATAGCAAATCTTATATCGAAATGTTTTCTATATTGTACATCACGTTGAGAAAAACAAACTTTTATATACCATATTGTTTCCTTAGTAGCCTCAAAAAGGAGGGAGGTCCTCCTTATGATGCTAGCAACAGCAGTACGAAGTGCAGGAGAAAATGGGACTCGAATAGAATAGAATAAGACTTGCATCTCGAGTCCTTCGGTGTCATATTTTGATCGAGTCTAGTGTACTTCCGCTGAAAATGCTTGCATGTACCGAGTTTACAGGTAGAGTCGTAGATCTTGTGGTCTAAAATCAACCACCTCATTAATTAGACAGGCCATGGGTGGGTAATAGTGTGGGCCACAGACAAATTAGTTGGGCCATAGTGTGGCCCACAGACGAGGTGACCAATTTTGGACTATAAGGTCCACGAGTCCATCTGTGAAGTCTATGCAAGTATTTTCCTCCTTTCGCCACTGTGTTAGATAATAGTAATATTTTGTTATATTTTAAAGCTGATATGTTGAAAATAAAAGGCTCCATGCCCGTCCCTTTAAGCTAATGGTAGTACATGTGCCAAGTTACTTAAAATTGGGTATAGGGCTCACAAGTTAAGTCCGTGCTAGTTCTAACAAGTTAAAAGCAGTGTAATTAGTTAGTGAAGATATATAACTGATTATTGCAAATATGTAATCACTCAGTTAAAATTTGTAAATGTTGTTCACTTTAAAATGACGTCATTTGTTTGCTTCAAATTTAGTCATGCTGTCTCAATCTCACCCAGTCTATTATTGGTCTTTCAATATGGGCTGTAAACTTATTGGAAATATGAAAATTATGAGATCCCATGGCCCTTAAAATTGTAGCAAACAATTAAATCCTACTATTAAATATCTTCAATATCTTCTCACGGTTAAGAATTAATTTGTCTCTCTTTTTATGATCTCTACACTCAAATTAAGAACGCTTACGTATTATAAAGAGAACTCATTCAATATGGTACTTAGTAGTCTAAAGTACCCTGAAAGCAGATCCAAATAGCAATCAAAATCAGATCACAGCTTGTGTGTTTTTTCATCTGAATCAAACTAAAACTTGATAGTTTGCTTGTGAAAAGGGATCACTTATCAGCTGCACTCTGCCGAAAGATAGAACGGACAATTGCTAGCACAATAAACTGATTGGAATAGATACAATTGATTACCATTATGCTAGTAGTCAGAATGAATTGTGTTCGAATTGTTAATAGTAAAAGAAAAACTCATTCAATCCATCATCTGTTGATGTATATGAGTTAGGTCACAGATTACTTCATTTAGAAATATTTGCTTCAAGTGCCATAGGTAATTTATCAAAGGAAAGAAAATACAAAAGAAAAAAGAAAATAAAAAATAGCAGTGTACTTTACTCCATGACTATCAACTAGGGTGTTAATGAACCAAGCAGCTCGCGAAGTAGTTTGGTATATTGTTCGACTTCGAGCTCAGGTATTGACCGAGCTCGAGCGAACTCGTATACTAAACGAGCTCAAATTCGAGCACTAAAAGGTGAGTTCGAGCTGCTTTCAAATAGTAAAAGGTGAATTCGAGCATCTCATTGAGCAGCTTAAATTTTATGTATTAAATATTATATATATAAAATTACCAATTTATTCATACTAATTATATATGAATTTTGAATTCGAGCTCGAACTCAATTGTGTTTTCACGAATGATTACGAGTCGAGCTTAAACTCTTCCTAAAATAAATGAGTCGAGTTCGAGCTATAAATTACAAATTCAATCGAGTTCGAGCAACAGTAATGTTAACAAGCTCGAGCTCGAATTCAATAGTATTTTTCGGCTAAATTCATTTACACCACTATTATCAACCAACTTTTTATCGATCATATTCCCATGACAGACTCGATGATCTGACCCATTGGAGTTTTTTTATTCTCGCCCATCTGCAACCACAAATTCAAAGCGAAAATCAGGCAGGTATGGCAGCCACAGGATACAGTGAGGAAAATGACAGAGGTATAAACGAAGAGATTCTTAGTTGAGCAATACATCGGCCTATATAATGAATAATAAGAGACACACATACTAGTGTAATAAGTCTTTTGGGACCCCCAACACCAAAAAAATCTGGCTCAGATTGCAGAAGAGGTTACTGTCAGGATTTGTAGATTTCTGATAAGTGGAGTCCATGTGTCACGCAAAATCCAATAATTGATCATTTCTCGACATTTTCTTTATCATCATTATTCTTTATCATTTCATAACTGTTCCTTTTCTTTTCCTCCCGTTTTACAGAATTGTAGGCAAGCTGATTCAAAAACCTAGAATAAAGTACGTAATTTTTTACATACATTTGCTGCTTTTCTGTCGAGTTAAGACACACTTGAGGCGAAACTAGAGACAGAAATGCCAACTCTCTTAGATAAAGTTCAATTAATTTCAGATTGGTTCAATCTGATCCAAATGGATCTTAAGTTTCAATAATTCATAACCACAATTCAACGTTGATCGGAAGTTTATCCTTAAGAAGATCAACCAATGTTGGCCTTTAAGGTTAACACTATCCTTTGTTTGACTCGATAGAGTGTAACTGGTTGTGGACTAACAGCCTGATCCGTGGCACAGTAGGAGTAATTGGTTGTGGACTAACGGCCTGATCCGTGGCAAAGTAGGAGTATAGTCTCTCATGTTGGCCTAGCGTGATACAGTGCATTGCATTGCTATTGTAGTTAAAGAAATAAAGTTGTGCTTAATTAACAACAATCACTTTTGATCTATTGGTAAACGCTTGGTCTTGACCACCAACTTATTGAACGAAAATGATTCATTTGGCATCACAGCCATTTAGCGCCAAACCGTACTTTTTTTTTCCCCCTCTTTCTCAGAAGTATGAATTTCATCCCCGGGTGCCGATAAATTCCTCTTCCAAGCAAGTTTTCTGGTTTTTTATTTAGTTGTCAAATGCCAGTCGGATATGATATAGTCAAATGAACAATGAATTTCTTTCTTTTTTTTTTTTGTTGTGAATAGCAAATAGTAGTTGCTTCCTTTTAGTTATATATGCATGATGCAATAGTTAGTTAACAAGTATTCTCTCAAATTTCAACAGGTAAAATAACTTCTTTTAAAAGAAGTTTTCTACCTCAAAACAAATATAGAATGATTACAACATATTGGAACTTAAGCAAGAATGAAATTTGTGCTTTAAATGGGGAAGATATCAATGTCTATCAAGCACAAATTTAAGCCAAATGGATATGAATCCCTTCGAATCTTTCATCTTTGAAAACAATATGCACTCGCATAGGCAAAATCAATGAAGAATATATATGATAAGTACCCCTCGCCGGGAAATAAATAAAAGTAAAAAGAGAAAATAATATAATTAAATTATTGTAAAACCAAATCGAAATTTGAATATCAGATCGAAAACAAAAAAAAAAAAAAAAAAAAGAAAACAACTTAAAAGGCACTAAAAAACGATTATCCCTTGGTGACGTCGCCAAAACTCCAACACACATTCTTGAGAAACAGAGAGAAACCAAAGAAATCTCTTGCCCCTCATCCGACAACACTCGAAAGATGCAGAAAACAGAGCTGGTTTTTGTTCCTGTACCAGGAAGAGGTCACATAGTATCCATGATCGAGTTCGCAAAGCGCCTTCGTGAAAGAGACGAACGAATATCAATAACTATTCTAGTCATGATGCGGCCTATTCCACCGAAACTCGATTCACATATTGAAGAATTGGCTGCCTCCAATTCTAATATCCGATTCATCTACCTTCCATATGTAGATATACCACCAGTCGAGTTCATGGGATCAATCGAGAAATTGACTACTTTTTACATCGAGAAGAATAAATCCCTTGTCAAAGATGCAATAATCAATCAAGTTTTGTCAGAACCAAGTACTACTCAACTTGCCGGGCTAGTGATTGATTTGTTTTGCACTTCAATGATTGACGTAGCAAATGAACTTGGTGTTCCTTCCTATGTTTACTTCACATCTAGTGCTGCTTTTCTTGGACTTATGCTTTATATTCCAGTTCACCATTCCCTAACTGGGACCGAGTTTAGCAGTTCAGATCCCGACTCGATCATACAAACCTATTCCCACCCTGTACCCTCAAGAGTTTTACCATCTTTTTTGTTTGATAAGAGCGGTGGTGGTTATGCATCAATGTTGTATCATGGGACGCGGTTCAAAGAGACAAAAGGGTTCCTCATAAACACCTTTACAGAGCTGGAACCCCATGCCATTAAGTGTCTGGAGTCCGATAAAGAAGTAGCACCAATTTACACAGTTGGACCTGTGATCAACTTTGAGGTCGAAAAGCATCCTGATGCCGAAAAAATTATCAAATGGCTTGATGAACAGCCAGCTTCATCTGTCATTTTTCTCTGTTTTGGGAGCATGGGAGGTTTTGAGCCACCCCAAGCTAGCAGAGATGGCAGCAGCTCTAGAGAGAAGTGGGCACAGATTCTTGTGGTCTATACGGGAGCCAAAACCAAAGGACTTCGGTGTAAAGCGAGTTGAGTATGATAATTTTTCTGAGGTTCTGCCCAAAGGGTTCCTAGAACGAACTGAGAACAGGGGAATGGTGTGTGGCTGGACACCACAGTTGGAGGTATTAGCCCATGAAGCAGTTGGAGGCTTTGTATCTCATTGTGGGTGGAATTCCATACTGGAAAGCTTGTGGAATGGTGTGCCAATTGCAACATGGCCCATATATGCTGAGCAACAATCTAATGCTTTTCAGTTGGTGAAGGATTTAGGAACTGGCTGTGGAGATAACATTAGACTACCGCTTTACTAATCCTGATAAGCTTGTAATGGCTGATGATATAGAAAAGGCTATAAGGAGTTTGATGGACAATGAAAATCCCGTGAGAAAGAGAGTTAAGGAGATTGGAAAGAAGGGTAGACAAGCATTGATGGAAGGTGGCTCTTCTTTCATTTCACTTGGACGGTTTATGGAAGATATTTTAGTAAAGAAAACATGAAGGAATCAGAATGATGCTCCTTACTGCAGTCTAAGAAAATAATGATGGTTTCTGGAGACCATAGCAATACACCATCAGGAGCATTGTACTCATTCTTCATTGTCTATTGTTGATTGAAGTATCTAGCCTTTTTCAATTCCATGTTTTAGGATAACTTGTAGCCAAATTTGGAGATTATGGTTGCAATATATGATGTTTGACAAAAACGCAAACCCAATTGCTGATTTTTTTCACCTGAGTATAAAGAGAGATTCTATACCCTCTCCTCTGATAAATATGAATTCTTCTTCCTCGATGCCATATGTTAGATGGTGTATAAGACTAAACAGGTTGAGTTACTCTAGCAAATTTTGCCTTTAAATCCTACTCCTTCACAAGTGTTTTGTTTAAAGTATATTTCTGCGCATTCTGGTTGGCTTTCAACATTCTTAGAAAGCTGTATATCCAGTCTATATGATATAGTGTCAAAAGTGCTCTCCCGTTCTATCCCAAAACCAATAAAACTCGATGAAACACATTTGTTTTTCCCCATCTTGGATTCTTGCTTAATTCATAATCCATGATTGAAGGTCTTGTTTTACCATACTGTGTATAAACCAACATCTCACATTACCAAAACAAAATATAGAAATAAAATAAAATATATATTAGACACACATGTTCCACACGGAATATTTGTTTGTACGGATGACAATAACATAAATTTAATCTCATCAAGCCATACTAGTTGGAAATTTTTAATTTGTAAGCATAAGATTCTACTGACAGACCCTATCCACAAATGTCCATTTTTCTCAACTATATCGCTACCATACTTCCATGTATCTCCATTCTTGTCCTCTAATTTCTCTAAGCACATCACCATTCTCTCCCAATCTAACTGCCAATCCAAAACCAAAATAGTCGTCCGACGGGTCAGCTTCTTCAGGCAGTTTTGTCAGACCCCCAAGTCTTGAATTAATTGCCACCCAGAATTCACCTCTTTTGTTACTGTTGATGTTATCTGGAATTCCTGAAAGATTTGCAAAGACTTCAACTTTGCCAGCCTTTGATGATGGTTCAAGCCAAAATTTCAGTACTCTGCAATTTGTAGTCTCGGTAAGAAGTAGAAAGTCATTATTTCTGCTCAATGCCACCCCATTTGGAAACTTGAGATGGAGCAGAAGAACTGTTACTTTCTTAGTTGCTGGGTCATATTTCAATAGTCTTCCTGTCTTGTCACAGCTAAATATTACAAAAGCATAGTCCCTGTAAAAGAAATTGCAAATAGTAGTCTTGAAATGAGTTATCTAAATGCAAATATGTAATACCTCCTTAGTAGTCACAGTTAACGCTGCAAATGTGATGCTTCTTTTAAACTAAGACTAAACATCATGGATTCACATCCCTAATTAATTCAGACGAGTAAAAAATATTGTTAAATGAAACCAACTTTGAAATATATTATCATCTTTATTTGTATTCTCAACATTTGGTGGTGGGCTGAGGGTCTCATTTCATATTTGTTTTACCATATTTTGGCACACCTCCAAACTGGACACATTAATTCTTTGAAATCTGGTTAGCAAAATAAAGAATCCCAACTAGCTTCCACTTCTATGTGTCAACTTATATCTTCATACATGGGAGATGACAATGAAAATCTTATGAAACCTCCAGCGTTTTTGCTAATTCTTTACTCTCTCTCCAAAGGATGTTAATAATAAGAATATTTCAAATTGATATTTTTTTTTGAATTCATGTAGAATTTTGGGGCTTAAGAATTGATCTTTCTTTTTGAATGCATGTAGAATTTTGGGGCTTAAGAATTGAAGTTTTAATTGATACAAGAATGCAGTCACATTTTCACACACAATTCTGAAACAGTGAACATACATAGACGATACTCCGTTTCGTGATATAAACTTGCAATATTTTTTGAAATGTGCAATTAACTCTTAGTTGAGGGGTGAGAATGTGTTGGGGGGAAACCTTACTGATTTCGGACAACGTCATACATGCGAAAACGTAAGACAAAAGAGCAAGCAAGAAAGAGAAAAATACTACTCTATGATGAAGAACAAGCAAGAAAGGGATAAATACTACTGTATGACAAGGAATTCTTGATAAATCTCGTGACCGTTACACCATTTAGCACGGAGTATTTGGCATCCATTATATGGATCAATGGCTCTTCATTACTATAACTTTTAGCAAAAATAGTAAATCTTCGTAGAAAAAGTATTAGCAAAAACTTGTTTGCATTCACGCTATTGAGTATGTGTGGTTTACATTTCATAATTTTGAATAATAAACAGTTATTTTCTCGTTTTATGAATTTCAAATATAATAATTAAAAGTTTTTAAAATTTTAAACATCTAACTCGATCTTGTATTCGAGTATGAATCGAGTCGAGGTCGAGATTAAAATTGCAAGTTTGATGAGTTTGAACTCATGTTCAAATACACTTGTTTAAGGTTCGAATCAAACTTGAATATAGTGATATTCAAATTCGTCTCGACTCGCTTACACTATTATTACACTAGTATCTGTGGTTAGCTTCCTGATTCCTATGTTAACGAAACAATGCAAAAAAAACAAAAAAAATTTGTTGGGGGCACCCATATTGTTGTTGGTACATAGTAGCCCAATTCCTTATTGGGTTGCGCAAATGGCCCCCCAATACTGTAGCCACCAGCAAGACTTGAAAGCCCATATCCAAATGAAGACTATATATTTAATGCGGTAACAATGTCCTTTAATTTTACACAGAAACAGCAAAAAGAATAAGTTGTAGCATGAATTTACCTTCTTCGGAATCTGGTGCTGCTATCAGTAAAGTATACCATGCCGCTGCTTTGATCAACAACCACACCATTTGTGAATTTGAAAGGAACTCCTTCAGCTTGCTTTGCAAGTGGCTTAGCCAAGCCACCGTTAGGACCAACTACTAGAAGGCCCTTGTATGCATCAGCAATATAGAGATCACCACTCTTCTGATTGAAACTTAGCCCTAGTGGTCGCCCACATCTGGACTCTGTGTGAATATGGTCCTGTTTACCTTCACAACCATGTCTGTTTTACAAAAACATTATGGCATTTAAGGATTTGAGCAAATGGTTGCTTTGCAAAAAGTCAAATGTTAATATTGATGTATAAGAAAATGCACAACCTGCCAAAACTTTGTGATAGAGATGTGTATACTTAAACAAAACCCCCAACCACCCCACCCCCATATATAATCTAAGAATTGATTGGCGTGACATTACATCAACTTCCTAAAATAGACATTATATCAACTTGCAAAAATATTTCTTACTTGATTAACTAGCTATCCACTTTTCTGTCTGTTCTTTTAACCAATGATTCTATTTCCACCCTTCCAGTACTTATATTTATACTTAATTGTAGAGTGAGTCTCCATCATGGGTATAAATATATCACCACTAGTTTTCAATCTGTACAACACACAGCTGTTTTCTGACGGAAGATAAAGTTTTCTAAATGTTGATAATTATAAAGAACACTAAATTATTAAATTATGTTACAAAATTATATGGAAAGTACAAAAGTCTCCCATAAAATAATTAATATGAATTTGAAATTTTGAATCATTGAATAATGGGAAGAAAAATGAAATTTGCTATAGAATGATTTTAAGTTATTAGGAGCGATTTAAGGGTAAAGATTAGGATTTCTATCATTTAATAATTATTAAGAATCGAAAAAAAACAATAATGAAAATTAGAATAGATACACACTGAATAAAATTCTATTGGTGAATTGAAAAATAGTGAAAATTTTGATTTAAAATAATTAAATCTAAAATATCAATAGAGAATGTTCTTTGAAAGACAAATCAAGGAGGAGTTGTAGGAGAATAGAAAGATATAAGTAAGTTTATTGATGTATAATTTATTTCATTAAAAATAACATAAAGCAAATAAATTAAAAAGCTAAAAATGTAAATTAAAAAGATATTAATGCAGTACCACATGAACTCAATCTTGAATAAAGTTATCATGTGTTTTTGTGAGATACCGTTTCTTTAATTTGAAATTGAAATTAACAAAAAATTCTTAGCCATGGAATGACTTTTTTTTTTGTTTTGTTTGTCAATCACGCTTCCTAAATCTTATTAGTAAATAATTAATATTTCTTTCTTTTTAATGATGTTATTTTCTTATGTTCGTCAATTATGGCTTCATAGTACCACTGTTCCATAAAAACCAAAAAACTAACCTACCCTTAACTGGAAAAAGAGAGTAACTAAATAGTTACCGACACCGGATTGAGTAGTGGGTCGGTTTATAAATTAACCAAGTCAGGTAGGGGTTCACATTTTTGTAAACCGGCAGGTACCTGACATGGTCCATAATGAGGGGTAGTTTTGTCTTTTTTCTGTGTAGTATTGTTTTACGAACTTATTGTTTTAATTTTTTTGATTTGTTTTATTGTTACTACTAATTTGTTTTTCTATTTTCATTATTTGTAGAAATTTCATCCTTGATTGATGAACAAGTTCTGGTGAACATTCTTCCATAGGAGAATGAAGTGAATCAGAAAAATAAAGATTGAAGAGTGACAAATGAAATGGGTATTCATTTGGCTATTTATTGAGTATTTTTTATTTTTATGAATAATTGAAATGTGAGGATCAAGTTTGAAAAATTAAATGTCTATCTGTTTATTTAATTTTTTATTTTTTTATTGCTTTGAAAATTAAAGTTTAGGATGTAATTTAACTTTAAGATCATTGATGCTTGTGTTGTTAGTGATTTAATGATGTTTTATAAATTTTCTTGTTTTATTTTTTATTTTAAAAGTACAGGTTAATTATGATGGACCGTCAGGTACTCGATCTAACCGAACCGATTTTGCATATAACCTGAAGGTCGGGTACCTGATACATGTGGATTAGTTCATTGTTCGGAATTTTGTCGAACTAATAAGACCAATTCGGGTCAAAATTTTTGTTCATGGACCACCCTACTTCATAGATCTTATCTTTAGATTGATAATCTTTTTCTCTTTTTTTTTTTTCTTTGTTTTGGGGCCCAGGGGGCTAGGTAAGTCTTTAACCTTGTAGCTTTATGCAAAACCTGAAAAGTAATAATAAGTAATAAATACAGGTTGAAGGGATATTAATTTTTTTATAATTTTTATATTCTTTGTCCTATATTTAAGATTAAAATACAAAAAATAAAGGGAATGGACCAATTCTGAAATCTTCATCTACCCAAACTTGTAAATGCTCTTCCTGAAAAAATTTACCCATTTAATTTGTGATTGTTGGAACATAGGAGAATCAGTTTTTATTTCTTTTTTTGGCTTAAAAGATTTCCCATGCATCGTTTTAATTTCAGCCAAGGAGTTAAATATTGAAGTATATAGTCTATATTGTACCTCATCAATATGTTATTTTGTTGTTTAAATTTTAGGTAACAGTTACATATCTAAAGTTTAGTAGCCAATAATATCCTGAAGTGTTAAAGCTTAATAAAATAAATAAAAAAACTAAGAGAAAACAGTGAAGAGAATAATGAAAAGTGGAAGCCCAAAGTAAAAAATACCATCATTTATATATAATATATAGACAATAATAGATTATATAAAGTGAAATTAATGAGATATTCTTAGTTAGATCAGATCCACCATGTCACGAATCTTGTAACGGTCCGACTTACTCACATCACGCATGTGATGTCGGATGACATTACACACGTATGATATGTGTTCTTGGACAGCCACAAGGTCTACAACTGAGTTATGGATTAGATCCATCTAAGAATTTTGCGTGAATGACATGATTATTTGCATGAAGGACAATGCTACATGCAGATAAATGGATAAGATTATCTTAACCTGTGGGGTGTTGTTATGGCAAAATTGATCCATCTGCTCTCGTTACTTTGCCATTTGATTATCCGGCCATCAGAGACACCCGTATACGGGCCACCACCGTGTCTGTCGAAAGCTAGGCTTTCTGGTCCGATAGCACCAGAAATTGGAAAAACCTGCCGATCTGGTTCCGGTAGAGAACTGACAAGTGTAGCCATTAGAAGCATGGCTACTAAAGCAGCCATAAAAAGCTTGTTGCTCATGGCTTTTCTGAGAGAGAATACAAAAGTGTGGAATGCGAACTAATTGAAGATAGAGGCATATATACATATAGGGCCACAAGAGAAGTGATGGTCATAGGAGTTCGTTTCACACCAGGTCCTACTGATGCAGGCCATAACAGGCTTGACGAAGACTAAAATGAAAAGAAAATTATATAGAAATTCATTTATATGTGTAGGATCTTTCATTATTGATCTTATTCGGATTTCTTAAGATTTAAAATATAGTTGTTATTTAGTATTTTCTCTAGTTAATAAAAAACATTGTATTAATTATAACCATAGAATACACCTTCGTACGCGTAATTAAAAAGAATCATGTTGCATACATTTCAGAAACACTGTAAAAATACTAATACTTTTAAACTAACAATATAAAACACATCATAAACTTTTATTTTATTATATTTTCCAAATAATAGTTCCATTCATGACAAAATTTTAAAATTTGTGCATGTTAACGATATGTCTTTTGAGTTAAATGAAAAACTAGTTGCAATCCACGCAGTGCATGGACTGATTTCATAATGGAAGATAAATTTTTAAATTGTTGATAAGTATAAAAATCAGAATACCACTCCAACTCTTTTGCACTTATATTACAAAAGTTTGGTTGTACAAAAAATGAAAGTCACTCATAAAATAATTAAGTAAGTCTGATAGTATGAACCCTTAGATTAATGGAAAAGGAAATCAAAAGCTACTGTGGAATTATTTTTAGTGATTAGGACTGATCTTAATATTTAGGATTTGTATTACTTAGTGATGAGTAAGATTCTAACAGTTAATAATTAGAATTGTAATAGTTACACACTAAAGAGGATTTGTGGATTGAAAATATTGACAGATTTAATTTAACAAAAGTATAAGCTTTGAAGAATCAATAGTGAATGTACTTCTGGAAGCAACATCTATAAAGAAGGGATTGTAGGAGAATAGGGATATAAGTAATTTGCTAGTACATAATAGAATTAAGATTAAGATGTACAAATCAAGGCCACATGGGCATTGTATTAAACAAAATTGTTATATGTATAATGGATAACAGCAATTTATGCAGTAATTTTTATACATTTACACAAATAAAACTAATAAGATGATAAAATGTTGATTAATTTAATGCCCCCTGCACAAAAATAAAAGTAAATTTGATGCTGATATAACATAATATCAAAAGACTACAATAAAATTACTAGTAGTTTTAGTTTCGTAACTTTCAAATATATTGATTTTATTCACATAGAAATCTATATCCGTAATTTGTCAAATTCGTATTTTTCTGCCGAATTTGTACATTTGAAACAGAATTTGTAATATTATACTCATCGCATATTTTTCTAACCATGGTATTCTCATTACAAATTGATTAATTAGATTGTTTAGCAAGTTTGCTTTTAGCGTGGTTCCTTTAATTCAGTTGTCTTATCCACCAAATCGTAAACTTAGATTTTATATGTTTCCCAAAAGCTTTGCTTTTAATAATGCTCCGACGACCGGTTCCTCAATTTTGGTTATTGAAACAGTATATTTTAGGCCCTTTATCTAATATGTATAGTAAATTAAATTATTTTAATAATTACAAAAAATTTTAACTAAATTATAATTTAGCTTTCTATGGTTCTGCTTTATAAAGAACGTCTGCACTCTCTCTCTCTCTCTCTCTCTCTCTCTCTCTCTCTCTCTCTCTCTCTCTCTCTCTCTCTCTCTCTCTCTCTCTCTCTCTCTCTCTCTCTCTCCCTGCCTTCCACGAGGATAAGAGCACAAACTACAAACCACCCAGACTATACTGGGAAATATACTAACGTACTGTTATTAATTTTAGGAACAGATGCCAGTTGGAGACTAAAATTTATTGATAGCGATAACTGAAACAAGCAGCATTTACTCTTTAAATCAGGAATCGCTATTGCTTGTTGGATGGTGACCCCATTGGCCATATTCATTTTCAAACCATATAAAAGTCATATACATATATATATATATATATATATATATATATATATATATATATGAATGGGGCCTCACAAATTTCATTTCGCACAAGTTGACGATCCAAATTTAAAGCGTCAAAAATAGACGGATGAAATTTAATCAGCAAGAGTAAATTTAAAATAAAAAAGCGACATCATTTTGAAGTGTCAAATAGTTACATTATACTTTATCAGAGTTATACTATCATTTCAGCATCATTATACATTTTAATTAAGTGTTACTCAGACCTCAAATTGTGAAAAATTGATGGGGCCGAGAGAGAGAGAGAGAGATTGGAAACCTTATCTAAAAGAGTTATTTTCATGTACTCCTTTGGTCCCATTTTGATAGGTTTGTTTTCTTTTTTCATCCGTCCCAAATTATAGTCCACTTTCTAATTGAAGAATGTAATTAATTTTTAACTTCTCTAAAATACCCCTATTTAATTACTTTGTTATAAGTGAGAGTGCATAGCAAACCGTGCATTCACACATCAAATGGAAGTTAATTTGACTTATGGTATAATTTTTTATTTGTATTTAATGTAAATATTTAATGATGAATATAAGGATATTTTAGTAACATCATAGATTAATTCATTCTTTCAATAAAGTTAACTAACTTTTTTTAAACTGTGTGAAAAAACTTATAAGCTTATCAAAATGGGACGGATGGAGTAATTCATATTGATTTGACAATAGCGAGAAATATCAAGTTTTAAAGAAGTTTAGTGCAACTTATTGCAGATAGCAGTTGGTACCATAGGTTTGGTGAGGTTCCTGCCCAGTTGTCAATAGCACTAAATGCTCAAATTTCAAATTTTTTTATGAACTTGGCTGGACGTCATGCTGACTTCCTTCTAAATTTAAATGTCAAATTATTGCAAGGTTAGATTCCTGCAAATCATAAGATTTTTCGTGTACTTTTTATGATCACAATCATAACTAATTAATTCTCAAACATCATTCCAACTAGTACATAAAGCAGTAAAAGTTAGAACAATAGTAACGTCAAAGATGCTTGTAATATTTAATGTTACAGATATTTAACGTAACCTGTTACCACTGGTTAATATTAACTTAAAATAATTTTAAAGAGTTTTATATTATCTCAACTTACTAAAAAAATATTCTTTTAAATTAATACTAATCTAACTTAATTTTTAAAGAGTCTCACATCATCCTAACTTACTAAAAATAAAAATCTAAAATAGTTATTAAGATATAAAAAGTTAATCGTAATTTTCTTTAACAAATAAAAACCATAGTTACTATTATTTTCTTAATTTAATTAAAATCCTAAATTCTAAAATCATAAACCCAATCTTGAACCCTAAATCCTAACTCCTCAACCCCAATTCAAAAGTAAATATAAAATCTAGTAATGAAAATGTTAGCAAAATTTTTTTCCCTAGGATGCAACAAAAAAAAAAACTAAATTATACTTACGTAATAATAAACCAGTAATACAGGTTACAGGTTAGATAAGGATAAGAGTTTGTAATTGGCAATGACTCTTATACGATCAAGATATGTTTGTAACTAATAATTTAGTTACAATCTTTGACAATGCTATTTTCTTAAAATTTATAATTATATATATATATAGTCGCGCGCACACACACACACGTAGAGATGTATACACACATACATATGTACATACTAGCTTTATTCTTGCGCAATAAACGAGATATGCATTAATTAAAAAAAACAAATTCAAATCAAAAGGTAATAAAGAAATTAATCAGAATTCGTAAAAATAATTTATAGGATAAATCTAGATTCATCTCTCCTAATTCAACTATATGCTTTTTAATTTAGATGACAATGGAACATGACACATGCTCCTTTCTTGCCCATCAGCTCGAGTCCCATCCACTGCCCTTTCCTAGATCTATTTTTTTACTTTCTTCAATAAATACACATCACTTCATGTTTCGTAAACATAAATTATGACTAATGTTTTTACATATAATTGAAACGTAAAGATAAGATATCTAATTTTAATATATATGTATATATATATATATATATATATTATATGAGTGAAAAAATAATGAAAATTTTGTACTATAATAAGTTTCATCGTCTTGCATTGCCTCACGCTTTTCCAACTCAATTTTATGCTTTCTTCAAATTATCCCATAACTTTGTATATAACCAATTTTAATTTACTTTCAAAAAATACAAATTATATTAGTATGTAACTCTTAGGGAAAGAAAGAAATGATAAGAAATGAAAATTAATCAAAAAATAATAAAAAAGAAATTAGAAAGAGAGTGATTCTAGATATATATGATTTGAATTAGAATATCAATTATTAAAATAATAAAATATTTTAATAAGAAGGAAATTAGAATTGAGAAATTTTAGCGAAGTTATGACATTATTATAATAATATAATATCTAAAATAAAACAATGTGAATAGGGTAGGGAAGAAGGAGTTATCAAAATCAGTGTGTGTAGGTCTGTGTGTGTGTGTGCGTGTATATATATATATATATATATATATATATGTATATATATGAAATAAAGTAAAGCACCTTCTCTTAAATATTTAGCCAAATAAAGGAAAGCACAATGAAGCCATATTTGCAAGCGAATAGCTTCAAACTACCAACTTCCCTCGCTGTTATGAATTGCAACCAAAAGGCTTTTCTCACCAAAAGTAGTATATTCTAATGATTGATCCCCCAGCACAAACTGCCTTTTTATGTTTATTCAACATATATGAAATAATAGGAAGCAGGCATGGACAATTGTAATTGTTAACAATTAACGGCTCAAATCGAGTAACACGGGAGTACATATTATATTAGCCATGACAGATGTGGCCATGAAAAATTGTGATTATTATCAATAGACGGTCCAAATTAAATCACATCAACTATGGAGTCATCATGAGTGACACAGATACTCCTTCCCTCCTTCCCCAAATTCGAATAATAGACAACTATAATCTGACAAACATATTTTCTAGAACCATAACCCCACCGTACCCATATAGGGTTATATGCCTGACCCTTTCAAACAAACATTTGTAGAATAAAATTCCTTGGCTGTGCACCTCCAATCGGCGATAGACAAATCAGGATAAAATAAGAGTTTCTGATTTCTTTTTCAGTACAGTTTTATTTCCAAATCATCCATTAAGGATATGATTATGATTGGTCTGAAAACAATGATCTTTGATGGACCATTATCTAAACGGGTCCCTTTTACTTTTGGATTTCGTGGAGAAGTTAGAGATTTCCGAGGACTTTTTTCAGGTATTTTTTTCCTGTTTGTTGCTGGCCAATTGAGAATGACTTTTTATTGTCTGCCTACATGGATCAAAATGCCGAGTTTCTAGCTTAATCTAACAACGAATTTCAGTATTTTGTTAAACCGAATCTCAAAATTAATTTTGTTGAAATAAATAAAGTACTACATTATTTTTAAGTACCTCAGTGGTCACTTGCCTACTCATCGAAGTGCCAATCTGAGGCATGATTTTAATGCTTACAGCTTCGGATGCCCCATATTCATCAACCATATCCTGACTGCTCTAATGTAGTATATATGTTACCATCCTGGATTTTGAAAGACATCATGTTAATTGCTGGATATTTGATGGACCCAAAACGTGGAAAAGTCAAAATCGGCATGGCAATGGTGATATCGAAATTGCAGTTTCCAGGTACATGCATGTATGGACAGTTTGATATGAATTCGGAACGAAAAATTGTATTCATCAAATTGAATTATTTGGTTTTTGTTGTACACCACCCCTGCCCCAGTACCACTGCTGTCTGTCGGGGGCGCATGTATCATATATTAACTAGAATTTTCTACTTGTGTTGGACTTTGTATCCGTATTCATATATTCGTGTTGGACCTTATATGCGTATTCATATGCTCCTATTCCTGAGTCTATGTGACATAACATATTACAACCTTCACATATATGTGAATTGGTATTTAAGCTGTTAAATTTGTCTTTAAGCTGTCTATAAATGTATGCACGCATCTCCTACAGTAAACTTCATGACCTCTCATGAGTCATGACTACTTGTAGACAAAATGCTAATTGCACATGATGCCAACAGCTGAGCTTAAAACTTGAGCTTCACTTTATATAATCACCATGTGCTCATATATCAGCTACTCGAACTGGAACTCAAACTGCATAATTAACTATAAAACCATGAAGTGGGAACCAATTCTTCAGTCAGTTGCAGCTGGAATTGACGAATGTAGGGACTTCTTCTGGCCACAGATAAAAAGCATAGTGCATTGGACCAGTCGTATATCGAAGGAGCTAGAGGCAGATGCATCAGTTTGTGCGGGACAAGTTGTCCTCCTTAGCCCCCACACAAAATATAAAAGAAAGAAAATCTATCCTATTCTTGAGCGGCTATTGACTTTAACTTCTTTTCCTTTCAAAAAAAAAAAAAAAAGCTCGAATTGCAAAATGCAAGTAGCATAGAAAAAATTAAGATGCAACTCGAGTTAATTTAATTCAAGATTGCAAAGGCTTTGGGGTATATACACATGAAACTGACTTCTTGTGGTGAGGGAGAGCAACAGGAAAAGAAGAAAAAACGATCCAAGAACATAGAGCCAGAAGAGCACTTCCATAGAGGGCATGTACAACTGGTTTCTTTAATTCAAACTTCCAAACTCCAATTTTATTGGGCCCTAAGTCTTTGGGTGGGAATTAGGTGGCAATAATGATAAAGCAATTGATGCAGCAGCAACCAAGTGGGAATGAAAGCAATATGGCAAGACAAACATAAATGAGTGGACAACTTCTTCTCTTCTAAAGCATTTAGTTCTCTCGTTTATCAATTGAATTATCTATGCATGAAATTAATTCTCGTGGCCCATCTGACATTAAACTTGTCGATAAATACAGCCATCATGTCAACCCATTTGCTGAAAAAGAACTAAGATAGACAACTTGGCTTGTGTGTGAAGTCAAGATCAAACTACCAACGCGATACAAAGAATTCGATGGTTTTTGCTTCATTAAATTTTGAATTTAAATATTGCAAAAATTATTCAGATTACAAGTTGTTTGGATTTAACAAATTTTTAATGACAGGCATCAAAGCAGATCTAAAAATTTCCCAACTTACTCATCTTAATGTGAGTAGTTCTATATACAGAATATCAAAGAAATGGTTATTCAGCAACACTTTTATCAATTGCAAGTAATAAAGGAGCAGTATATGCTTAATTAAGGCTGCAAGATTAGCTAAATCTTGGCCTCACATTCATCAGCTATCTCCACTAGCACTAACAAATGATACATTTAGTAATCTAGATGAACATGACAGTTTGGAAGCATCAGAACATGTAACAAATAAAGGATTCATTAAATACCTTTTATTTGAGCACCATTTGATCAAATTTGCAATCTTGAATTCGTTTCACCCTCTACCTCCTTTCGAAAAGAAAAAACCAACTTAGAACTTTGTTGAGGTTTACCTCGAGGTGCAGGTGCTTCTATATGAAGCGAGTGGCATGCAAGTATGCCCTTTCTTTCCATTTCCTCTTTCATCATAAACTAAGGGAGTAACTCGCAATAAAAATAGCCAACAACTCTACTAAATCTAGGTGCCTAGTTGGTTTTCTGCAACAGCTATACAAAACTTTAAGCCTACAAGTCTCAAAATCTTAAGTCTTCTTGCTTTATAAAAAACGTAACAACAGAGTAATCCATATGAATGGTTTTTTTTTTAATTACTGTAGCAATTTTGAATATTCTTCGCGATAAATGTGTATGTGAAATAAAAAGTTAGTTGAAAAACGTATTTAAAACTTTTAAAAAATATGTTTATGAAAAACAAAACCAAACAAATTGAAATCTAAAGCAAAAATGAATATTTTAACAAAGACCGGATAACTTGCTTCTGTTAGTATTGTTTCTGCATGTCAAGGAATTCTAAATTACTCAGACTATGTCAAATGAAACACGAACATCATACTAAACAAGCATTCAAATATCCACTGAAAAATTGGGTTATGTCCTCAAGAAAATCATAACCAATTTAAAACACATACATGAGCAAAAATTATATAGATAATAACTCATTCAATCAGGCAACTAGTTAACAGGTTAACCAGATAGATGTGATAGGTTATGATTTTCAATTTTACTATATCGATGCAAAAGGGCTAGAGTTAGCCTAATTATATGTGGACTAGTTAGTCGATACGTGCACAGCTCTACCCATAAGGCTTAGAGTTTTTCTCGAATGGGGAAAAAAGCAGACAAGAGCACGTTTTGATTATTTGGTTAAACTCATATTAAAGTATTCATGTCATGTCTTTAAGACGAAAAATTCTTTGATGGATCGGATTCATGAGTTCACCTACAGACTTCGTGACGTAAAAGAGTGTCACATAAATATAATAATGCATGCTAATGTAAGACAGTGATATACAAATATTTATGTGATTTTATTTT
>JAMWEH010002861.1:0-39355 GCA_024721245.1 Mitragyna speciosa | reverse complement strand
CCCCCACTCGACCCCAGAAAATGAAAATATTCCCTAAATGAAGTAACACACACATATATTTACAAGAGGTGTGTCAAAATTTGGTGTCTACACTTAAAATACTAACATCTGAGCATGTTTTGTATTAAGGGTTAAGTGCAGATAGGATCACTTATTTTAGTAATAAATTTTGCCTAGACTTTTAGAGGCACTTAATTACTTAAGAACTTCTATTTTAGGTTATCAAACAATCTGAACATAATTAAGATCTAAATCAATTAATTTTTAAGTACTTAATTAGGTTATCAAACACCCCTTAAATCAATAAGCAATTCACCCCCGTTGAAACATTTTATAAATATAAGGAAATACAAGAGGATTATGTAGATTTTCTTTAACAGAAATAGCATCTTTTATAGTTTGGATAAATTTATTTCTTTTTATTTATTTATAATTATTTTCAATATTTATAATAATTTTCAAATTTTTGACTATAGAAGTAATTCATAAAAATTGTATATTTTCTAAATCGATTTATAAATTATTTATAATAACTTTTAGCATGCTAAAAAAAAAGAGAATATTATAAGTAGTTTTCATTTTTGGTTTCAAACATTTATTAGCCAAATATATTAAAGAAAAAAGGGGTGAAAATCATTTTTACCGCAACTATGTTTTTAATTTTGTTTGGGTATGAAACATATAGATATATGTATAAGCACTATCATACATACAATTTTTTTAAACAATGATACAATATTATGTAATTAATTAAATATTTATTATTAGAACACCTATTTTAGATAAGCAAATATTATTTCATTTTAATAAATTTGCAAGTATCTTTGCATTTTACATATTTAAATTTTTTGTTAAAATTTATTATCTTTTACTAATAACACTGTAAAACATCGAATTTTAGAAATTTTAATTAGTCAATAATATAATTCAAACTATCTAATTAATATAAATTGGTACTTTAGTTGAGGCCCAACTATTTATAAAGTTATGTAGCTAGGATTAATCAGATTTTAGCAAAAGCAAAAAGTTACACTTAGTATTAATGAGAAACCAATCAGGATATAAAACCCTACCCCTAAAATGTCTCTATAAATAAGGTGCACCATTTCTACACGGGAGGACAAACAAGAGCAATTTATAGACAAGTGGTAAGAGCTACTGAAAACATCAGGTCATCGAGTTCTTTTTTTTTTTAAATAAACTCGTCAAGTTCAACAAATCTTTAGAATTCTTGAAGTTCTTTATCTATTATTATTATTATTATTATTATTGTATTCTTTGACATTCAAGTCCTTGAAATTTTGCAAGATCTTCATGTTCTTTAGGATTAGGCGAGACCGGTTAACTGATTCATGTATCCAATATTCTAACCAAAATTGGTTATACCATTTTGCCTAATTTGCTAAATGTGTCCTCATTAGCTGATTAATTGTTTAGCTGGTTACCTGATTGAAGAAGGTATCTTGAGTAATCAAAATCAAATGTTATCATTGATTTGACAAAATAAATAAAAACAATATTACAACATCCATACTTGTTCAAATTAAATTATAAATGTAGTTACACAATTTCGATTACTTTACAAAACAAGTATAAAATTATAAATTAAAACTTTTGCGTCCACTGTTTTACAAATAAAAAAAATTACAAATTAAAATTCTTCGCAACGCAATCCATACTCTCTATCTAGGTTATGTCAAAGCAATTATTCCGTACCTTGTATGCACATTTCTACAGCGGAAGTTTTTAACAAGCTAGCTTTGTAGTTTAAATTCAAAGTGCACCAGTGATCAATATAGGCGACCACCAATTTATTTTTCGACTGCCTTACAATAGTGAGCTCTATCTGTGTACCAGTTGAAATGTGTACTGCAGAAAAAGTTTGGCAACTCACGCTCCAATTGCTCCTAATATTCAATTGATTGAGGTCCCAAATCTGTGTACCAGTCGGAGACTTTTTTTATGACCAAAATTTTATTTTTCTTGCTATATTATATTTGTATAAATAATAATATTTTTATCTTTTATTCATTTTTTGACTATTGAAAAATAAGCAAATAAAAAGCGTCATAAATTTTCACTTTTTGTACGATGAAATAAAGTGAAAACTTGGATAAATTAATTAAAAAATATTATGATTTCAAAATATTCATATAGTCGTGAATTATAAAATTTAAAAGATTATGTAATTTCATTAAAAATGAAATAGGATATTAATTGTGTTCTCAATTATACAAATGGAATTGATGACAAAAAAAATGACTTCATCTTTTTTATATTTTTAAAGTAACAAAAGAAAATTTTGTGTCATCTTTTTATATTTGTAAACATTGATAAAATCTTTTAAGGTGGGTAACTTGTCTATTTAATTTAGTTGAAGGGCACAAAGTGAAACTAAGGAGTAAATTTAGGTGGGTAAATTATATTTGGCCCTACAAATCATAAGTTTTAAGGGACTTGAGTGACTGTCATTTGTAGCTTAAAAGGTCTTATCTTGAGCAATTTAAAAAGAATAATAGCTCATTTGGAAAGAAGGAAATGAGAAGAAAAGAAAGAAAAATGAAAAATTTTATTGTTTGAGAGTTAGAGTAGAAAAGAAAAAAAAAAGAATTGAGAAGAAAAAAATCTTTCCTTCAAAGCTTAAAATTTTCCCGCCAAAGTTGGGCAAAAAAAATAAAAAAAAAAAGAAAGAAAAAAAAGCTTTCCCTTCTCTTCTCTTCTCTCTGTCATGAACTCCTAAACTAAGCATAAGTCTCACCTAATGGAATGGGACTGAGGAAGGCGTTGTGGGACTAACAACATGCTGTCAAATGATGAATGCATTAGAGAGAACGGCGAATTGATCACAAAGTTTACTTTCAACTTTTAGATTGTTTAAACATGCGTGGGTGGGGAGCAAATGGCAGGTAGCATTGCAGAACTTATTGTCTACGATGATTGATTAACAGTTGATTTTGTAGCCATAATTAAGTGGATAGGGATGTGACGTTGGAATCTTAAGGGAGTTTTCTTTGTTGATAGTACAGTTAGGGATCGGGCCACCTTGTTAATGAGAAAACGTAGGCTTAGGAAAAGCTGGTTGTACGAGCTGTTTCATTACTTTGATGTTCTAATGTTTTTCCCAGGCCTGCGCTTACTCACGTGACTAGCTCTTTTTTATTTTTATTTTAATTTGCCTCAGAAACTATAACATTTCTTCGTTAATCTGCAAATATGTTCACTGTTGATGGGCTATCGTATCGATGGATATTTATACCAAACTTCATCTCGTCTCCACCTTCATAATAAAATTTTATGATAAACTTTAAGATTGACTCGATTTACTATCTCACTTGAATTTTGTGATATAAAAAAATGTCATATAATTATTAATTCTTATGTTTCTTTTTTTTTTTTTTGTATCGGCATGTATCATTACATTTATACAACTTTCTTTCATACCAACAGATATGTAACAATCTCCCATAATATATAATATAAATCTTGATTCTTTTTCTTTATTAATTTTTTTGTTTTGAGCAATAGCAGCAGTAATTTCTTAGCATTTTGCCATTATAACACGGGATTGCAATCTTGTAACATACGTTTGTTGCCAAATAACGTGGTAAACATACAAAATGATGTACTCAAGGAAAGCTTTTCGAACATGGTCAACAACATAAAAGTTGGTAATTGTGAAATAGTACTAGCCCGACATTAATGGATACCTGAATATTAACGACATATTAGTTCTGATGACGTTATTGTAAAATGGCCCGATGCATTTTCAAATCTCTTCTCCAAACTAAAAGAGATTTGTGGTACTTTAAAAGCAAAGAGGGTTTTCTTTATTAGAGAAATGCCAACGTGACTTAATCAAAGAAAAATGTGTTCATGGTTTGTGAAAATACCTATTCAGCGATTTGTTAATCCTTCGCTGTGTAGATAAAAATAATGGGTAGCCATGTCAGTCAGATTGTTATTGTGGAGAATGTGTACCTTCCATTTAGTTAAATGAAGAACTTTTTGTAAAGCTTACCACCTTTAATAACAACTACTATCAAAGATTAGTTGAGGTCCAGTAAAAATATAACGACCTATCAGTCAGAAGATGAAGGGTAGCTATCATCTTCATTTCTATATATACGTCGTTGGAGGAATGGAATTACACAAATTAATTGTCATGTTATATATTTTCACACATTCTTTTTAACATCACATGATGTTAACTATTGGAGGATGGTGTGGACAACTTAGGGCCCGTTTGATTCAAATTTCTCAATCACTATCACTATAGGTATCATTAACCCTACTATGAGTATAGGTTTTGATGATTCCCTCAACATATTTGGTTTAATAATAGAATGGGTATCATTATAACAATACTTGTTTAGTTTACTGGAATGACTTTCAAGAAAATTTTAAAATTTATAATTCTTTATTTATGATATACATATTTTTTAGATTTCTTATTTTGTATCTTCTTAAAGAAAATTTCTAAAAAGATTTCTTCAATTTTAAATATAGCCTTGCTCTAATTCCAGTTTTATGCAAATGATAATCTTAAAAAAATTCATTTTTATTGTATTAACAGAGAGTATTATTTATCTTTGATTTTCAGTTTAATTTTTATTAAAAAATTGAATTAAAAAATTTATTAAAAAGAATTTTTATAGAAAATTTTATAAAGTACTAATAAAAAATATTCAAAATCAACAGACAAAAGAGAGAGAGAGAGAGAGAGAGAGAGAGAGAGAGAGAGAGGAATAGTATATTGGAGGGTGGGTAACTCAAATGATATGTGTTTTTTCAATGGGTGTGTTTTTACTCTTAATCATAAGAGTTAATGGGTATTGATAAAATAGTATTTTGGGGAGAATCATTAACACCCCAATTAATCACTATCATTCCCATTGAATGATAGTGATAGTTGTTTAACAAATATCAACAATGGGTGTCATTACTTATGATACCCATTCCTTCTCCTTGATTCCCCTAAACCAAACACCCCCTTAATAATCGTTTGACATGATGCGACTCCAAAACCAAAATGATTCCTAGAAATTAAACACAGTAATCAGCCAAAGCATTTGCCTTCAACCGTAGTTGGTTAGAGAATTTATCAAACCCACCCATCCAACCCCATTCTTTGCTTTTGCTGTATGTCTGCGGTTTTGGTGGTGTTTGGAGAAGTAGCAAATCATCCTCTTGATGTTTTTTTTCTAATTTTTGTTGCTTGTTCCTTGTCTAAGACAGCTATTAACGCATTCGTCCTTTTTTTTTTCTTTTTCTTTTTTCACTTATAAGGAAAAGCATAGTTTGGTTCCTGACTCGAACCACTGACTCGAACCATGTTGACAATCCTTTTAGTGTTCATGTGTTATCAATATTTATGGATTAATTATATTTACTTCACTTGTTTGTTTGTCCGAATTACATATTACTCCTTGAGGTTTAGTCAAATTACACTGAAACCGTTGTCAGTAACGAAACTGATCCCAAGTAACAGAAGCCGTGAAATGACTTAACTACCCTTTGTTAAAAATGTATTTACCTTTCCTTGAAATTTATTAATCCAAAATGTAATTTAACCTTTCAGTGGTCAAATATTTATAAGAAAATCCCTTAGTATCATCCATAAAAATTGAACCAAAATTTTAAACAAAAAAGTCAAAGTGCTGACTACCACAAAATAAAAATAAAAACTCTTTTTTTTTTCATAAAAATAAAAAACTCTGCCTCTCTCTTTTCCTTTGCGTACGAATCTCAGCTATTATTATATTCTTTCAACTCACTTTATCCATTTGTCCATAATTATCATTTTACATTTAGATATAAAATTGGATGTATAATAAGCAAATTTATTAAGATTAAACGTGATTGTGAAACTTGGTGTTTCAATTTTAATTTGTCATTTGTTGTTATTAATTTAAATTTGTTCTATTTCTAAAGAAATATTTTGTTTGAATTTTTTTACTTTTGATCTCTAAATGAGTTTTTTTTTTTATGAAAACATTAAAATTGAATGCTTAGAGGTAGCAATAGAGAATATTTTGGATATCTTCACGGCTTTCATAATTTTAAAGTTAAAATTTTATCCTATATGATATTGTACTTTGATTATTTGCATAAATGTTGTTTATAGGTATTATATCAATGTAGTGGCTAAAGCAATTATGTTGTTGGTGACGGGATACCCTATTCACTAAGAAAATGAAAGAATGTTAGGAAGAAACAACTAGGGACTAATGAGTATTTTGGAAGTTCAATTAAAAAATTTTATTGACGTGACTTGATTTTAAGTCATTAATAATAATTGACAAATAGAGGAGGCTTCTTCATATAAGTTTGTCTATTCAAAGGATTGAACAATAATTCTCCCATAGAGTTTGTTTTGTAATTTAGACAAACTTCAGGGGAAATAAATGTAAATAACTCAAATTTCAAAAGGACACCTTAGGGATTTTAGATGCATTTTCTGTTGATGTAAGCGACAGTTTATAATGGCAATGTCATTTTTTATATTAAAGCGTTTTGACTATAATTTGGTCAAACACAGGGTGAATGTTGTAATTTGGCTAAACTTTAGAGGAGGTATACCCAATATACATTGATCATATACCCTAAAATTTGTTATTAGTATTTATTGATCATCTATCTCTCTCTCTCTCTCTCTCTCTCTCTTTCACACACACACACGAGAGAGTCAATTTTATCATATAATATAATTTTTATACAATTTTACATACATACACAATAAACAAGAGGGAATGACCAAATTCGCAGCCTCTATTCTCAATTTTTTTTTTCATGTATTACATACTTGTACCATTATTCCTTAAAAAACGAAAAACTAATTAATTTGTGACTTTATGATTAATACTTGTATATCATTAAACCCTTCGATACATTAAAGACTTGCATTATATATCATGATTAAGACTTGTATAAAGGCATTAATGGAGAATAAGGAGTTCTAAAATAACTCATTTCTAAACAACAAAATTTATAATTTTTTTATTGTTATTGTAATTATTCTCCACCATAAATAAATGGAACGAGACTATTTAGCCTCGAAGCTTATATGAATTGATAACTCACTGTATGCTAATCATTCCATCATTAACTATCAAAAATAGGTCAAGGTCTTTAGTCTAAAAATAAAATGGATAGGTCAAGGTCTAGTAAGTGATCACATGTGATTAAAAAATGAGGGATCTCCATCATTTATCCAATATGTAAAAACAGGCAACTACAACTATTATTTGTGAAGCTAAATTGAATGCTTTTACCTATGTTTGAAACATCACATGCAGGTTAATAAATGATTACTTTATTGAAATCTTAAAAAATGGAGACTGAAGAGAAAAAATAGGACGCTTTTGAGTCAGTTTTTGATGATTATCTTTTAAAATTTCAAAAAAAGCAACTAAATATGTTAGAGGATTTCAAAATAATAGGACTTGTATCCTACGTCACTTACTTAGAGTCAGTTGATGTCCTGAATAGTCGGTTGGAATCCTCCTCAGTGCCAAAGATTTCAATACCAACCCAGTGCCAATTACAATAAACTAACACCTTGCACTCACATTATGTAAATTTCAAACCTTCAAGATAAATATTAAAGTGCGAATACAATGTGTCAGTTTATTGTGATTGGTACTTGGGTTGTCACTGGAGTCTTTGGCACTGATTACAAAAGTCATGACTTTTGTAATCTAGTAACTGTGTTTAGTAAGGATAGTGTCTCTTTATTTAATAGATAAAAGTTGAGTCTTTTTCTATTGTTTGTCATGCCTGATTACCATTAAGACACCATTTTATTACACACACATGTTAATCTCAACAATTAAGAGATATACATAATACAATTCAAACAACAAAATTTTAGATGTACTTTTCTAGTCTCCTCCAAAAACTTCTTCTCCCACACAAACTCTCTAACAAAATATTTAGACATATATCTGATAGACACTAAAGGCTAAAGGATTTGATACCTTTAGTGTATAGCATTGTCAGGGATTTATTATATCCTGAAGGTTAATCTGCAAAACTTTTTTTGCACACAATTTGTAGAGCTGAATTAATCCAGAAAGAAAGCGACATCAATAACATGACTTAAAGCTATTTTTCTCAAGTTTTCTTCCAACAAAATATTTACTAGACACAATAGAATTTGGTCGGTCATAATTATTTTGTTTAAAAGTTTAACAAATAACATTACTATCAATCACATGCTTAAGATTCAAATCTTGGAACCTTTATCAAAACTATGAGGAAGGCTGAATTACTTTCTTGTGATAAACCATCCCATTCTGTTAATTGCTCTCTGTTCTCTTCATTTAGGTGAGGGGACCGGGGGAAGGCTGGCAGCTAATAAATCACGCCTTTGGGGTTTAAAAGTTTTATTTTTCGGTAAAAGAAAGCTTTTATTCTTTTGTTTGTTTGTTTGGTATTGTTTTTTAAAAACATGCTTTTAGATCATTTCAAGCACATTCTTCAATTACATTTTTACTTTATATATACACTTATCAAGAAGAATCTCCCAAACTACTATATATATATATATATATATTTTTGGAAAAACTCTTGGAAAAATAACCATCCAAACGAAATGAAGAATACTTGTCGCTTTCACATAGTCTGGGAGTAATTACTAGTGGATGATTAATCCTTTTCCAGGCTCTAGTCACTAGATATTTTGACATTGTAAAATATCAGGGTTAGATTGGTCAATGTAAAGCAACATAAGAGCACTCGAACTAGACACAGGACAGGAGTTCTTTTTCCTTTTGTCGTCTAAATTTCTACCTTAAAAGGAAGGAAAGTCCTCTATGACTTCCTGTTGGTTTGCGTCTGCAAATCCTTCAAGCAAAAAGATCACTGAATATATAAGACTTCAGTGGTAGGGCAACTTTTTTTCTTCGTCATTCTGCTCTTACCTCTATTATTTCTTTAACATTTCTGTTGATGTAATATATATTCATATGCGTATGTATGTATGTGTATATGTGTGTGTATGTATATGTATATGTATTGCATGTACGTATGTATATACATGTATGTACATACATTGCCCTACCACTAAAGTCTCAGTTCATCAACAGAAATTTACGGTGACGAAATAATAGAAGTAAGAGTAGAATAATGGAGAAAAAAGTTGCCCTACCACTGAAGTCTCATTCATTCAAGGTACATTTTTATTTCAAAGAGGATTGCATGACCTTCATGTATTGAGGACCAAATATATCTTGCAGTTTTTGAGCAGTCAACTACACCACATGGTAGGTCCAAATCCGATGCAAAATCTACCAGATGTACTGTCCAAAGCAATGTTAAGCAGGGATTTTGGCATCATTATATCCTTTTGTTGGCCCTAGTGTTGGTATTTATCAGGTCATCCATCTGCATTATTCCACCGTGCAAAGATGGAGACTTCGTACCCGAAAAGGATATTGTGTTTTTCTTTTAAAAAAAAAAAGAAATAAAAAGAAAAGAATGTTATTTTGCATATGGAAACACAAACCGGGGATTTCAATGGATGAATTATTTCTTGAAAAGTTCTGACACAGACCCACGTTGTGCCCTTAGCTGAGCGAGAATTTCTTGTGTCTTAAGGTATTAAAAAAGGACTTAAAATTCACCACTTGTCTTTCGAAGATGATACAAATAAAATTCTTATATTTTTTAACTAAAATATTAAAAGTAGTATTCTTTTTTAATTTAATAAAAGAAAGAATCCAATATATGAAAGGTCATCTACTGAAGATATACAATGTATTTTTGAAGTTGTATATTGTAGTAGTAATAAATATGTGTATAAATTGCAAGAATATATTTTTAACGGGATATCCATGCAGAAAACAGATTTACTGTAAATCCGATTCTTTTAGCTGAGTAATCGACTTTTGTTCTGTTACCGTTATAGTAAAAAAAATTGTTCAAGCTATATTTTTGAGTATTTAAATATTATTGAGTTTTAATTTGAACATCTCAGCTTAGCTCATATAATTGGTTCGTTCTTCTTGTTGAGTAATGCGATTTCTGTTGTGACAAAATTTGGATGAAAAGAACTTTTAAGTCTGTATTATTCAGTATTGCAAGCTACAAGCTATGATTTTGCCATTTGGAGAAAAATAATTAGATGGATCGGGATCTCAAGTGAGACTATAAATTATTTGGCCCACATGTAGTTACGTCATCCAACTATGGGCCCACTTGTGGGCCATTTGGTCCAAATGGATAACGTGGTTGCATATGAACCAAATGGTCCACGGCTCCACCCGTGAACCTGATCTACTTAAATATTTGCCCCATATTAATACAACTAATAATGTGGTTCACAATATTAGACTAGTTAGGCGGGATTGAATTATTAATACTTTTAAATCCCACGCTTGTTTATGTTCTTCGGATGGAATTTGTTTATGTTTTTGGGATGGAATTTTTAATCTTACTTAAAGGTGAAATCAATGTAAATGGTATACAATAATACCATGGTGATGATAAGATAAATAATCCCAACGAGAGTGACCTAATTGCACACACAGCTCTACTTGTATTGTAGCTCATGTAGGTAAATAAGAACGAGAACCACATAACTTAAATTATGCATGTTTATGTATGAAAATAATATAAAAGAACTGGAGCTCTTGTTTAAACAAAATAATCTATAGTAGAGTCGTGAATCGAATTCGTAAAAAATTGTTTAGGTTAGTTATTAATTTAAAATAAACTAACTCATTTCCCTCCATCTGCACATATAATTTTATTTGGACATTTTCGTAGCCGTGATTTTATTGCATTTCTACCAAAGTACAAGTCATCCTATCAATTAATTACAATGTGAACCAAAGCCAGGCTAAAAGCTTTTTGAAAAATTAATTTAGACTAATAGTCCCAACAATATTTGTCACGGGAATAACTATTCTCACTATCTGCTCCATTGACTTAAATTTTTTAGAATTCAACTTGTGAGCAGATGTGAGAAAGATATAAAATGATAGAATCTTATATTCAATAAAATATAAGTACACTTTCAAGAATGATTATGTGTGAATAAGATATTACTAATAGTAGTTTAAAAAAACATGGTATTATATTTAACTTTTGACCATCTGTCGTCTTAACAGGGTCAATTTTCTCTAATTAATGTTAATTTAAAAAAAAGCCCCCATTTTGGGGTCACTTTTTTTTTTTTCCATTCCGGTTTTAAAGTCGTTGTGTGGTGACTCTCACAATTGCTAAAAAATTGTCATCCGAAAATTTTTTTTTTTAATTGATGGGAGTCTTTGGGCAATTTTTTGACAATTGTGAGAGTCACCGCTTAAAGCTTGTGCGGTGACTGTCACAAATTGCCCGAAATTGACGTCCAAAATTTTTTTTTTAATTGATGGGAGGTCGTTGGGCAATTTGTGGGCAATTGTGAGAGTCACCGTACAAAGCTTCTGCGATGACCCTCACAAATTGCCTACTTTCGAAATGTTTTTTTTTAATTGATGGGTTATTTTTTTTTTTAAATTGACGGACTAACATGGAATTTGGATTGAATGTGAGAGTCACCGCACAGTTGTTGTGCGGTGACTCTCACATTCAATATTTAATTGCATTTTAGCTTCCTCCTTTTTTTTTTTTTTTTTACGTTTGGGCTGCCCTCGGCCAGACTGGCTGAGGCTGGTCCTGATCGAGCTGGACTGTCCTCGGCCAGACGTAATTGAATAATCATTTCTTTACATAAAAAAGTTAAAAAAAAAATTACATTTGGGGGGCTATATGTAATTGTAATTTTTTCACCAACAAATGTAAAAAAAAAAAAAAAAATGGGATGTATAAAGCAAAGATATTCTAATTACTTTCATTGAATGATAATTACGTGCAACAGTTTTGCCCCCCAAATGTTAATGGAAAAAAAAACCCATATTCCTTAATGTTATTGTTAGGTTATCAATAAGTTAATTTATATACAAAAATAAATTAGTTTTTAAAAAATTATTCTCTTAATTAATTACTTGAATAATTCTTGTCTTAATTATATCAATTAGTATTTTTATCGTGTAAAGAATAAGGAAAAATTAATTCACAACTAGGTAAATGTATGCATTTATCTTAATTCTTTACTTGAATTACTTGTTAATCCTTAAAAAAGTATCTTAAAAATAATTAATTATTTATTTATGAAAATTGTTCTATTGATTACTTATTTGAATAATAAATTTGTTACCTCAAAAAGTTAAAAAAAAAAAAATTGCAAGAGCCGTCCGCGTCTCGCTTTCTGCCTGCCGAGCCGAGGGCTCGGCCAGGGCCAGCCTCGGCCACGTCTGGCCGAGGACAGCCCAAACGTAAAAAAAAAAAAAAAAAAGAGAGGACTAAAATGCAATTAAATATTGAATGTGAGAGTCACTGCACAACAACCGTGCGGTGACTCTCACATTCAATCCAAATTTCATGTTAGCCCGTCAATTTTAAAAAAAAAAACCCATCAATTAAAAAAAAAAACATTTCGGAAGTGGGCAATTTGTGAGGTTGTGCAGTGACTCTCACAATTGCCCAAAGACCCCCCATCAATTAAAAAAAAAATTTGGATGTCAATTTCGTGCAATTTGTGACAGTCACTGCACAAGCTTTATGCGGTGACTCTCACAATTGCCCAAAAATTGCCCAAGAACCCCCATCAATTAAAAAAAAAAATTCGGATGGCAATTTTTTAGCAATTGTGAGAGTCACCGCACAAATCTTGTGCGGTGACTGTCACAATTGCACAATAACTCTCCTAACACACACCTGCACACCTGCACACGTGGAAAAAAAAAATTAAGTAGTCCCCGCACACAGAGTGTGCGGCGACTTTAAAACCGGAATGGAAAAAAAAAAAAGTGACCCCAAAATGGGGACTTTTTTTTAAATTAACATTAATTAGAGAAAATTGCCTCTTAACAGGTAAAGACCAACAAAATTTCCAGTCCATTCCAAAAATGAAATGCAATTAAAGAATTTAAATTCAATTTTGTTACAGAATAGCAAAACCAATGTTTGTGCTAAAAAAAACAATAATTGAGACCTGAAAATATAAAATAAACCATTTTTTTAATCTTTCACGCCGTTGGAATTATTACTATTATTAGTAAACAATATTAAGGTCTTCCTCTCTCGACTGCTAATATTTATTCTCCTATGAGAGAGGTAAAGTTAAAAATGAAATATTGGCTGTTTGGATAGGCATTATTTAGAAAATTATTAAGAATAATTATTAATTGTTGACTTTTTGAAATAATAGAAAAAGTGTTTGGTTTGTTAAAAGTTATTTGGAAAAAATTTTTGGACTGTAAAAAAATTTAGAAAACTCTTTAAATTGTGAAAATTATTTAGGAAAATCATTTGGATAAAAAAAAATTGAAATGTAAATATTTGTACGAAAATAGAAATATGAGAATATTTATTATGAAAGATTGTTTGATACCATTAAATTTGGTAAAATGGTATATTTAATTTATAATAAGATGTAATATGTGTATGTTACAATGTTAGTTTCACAAACTTAAAAACGACTTCAAGTAAAGAACAAGCACCGGTGACAAACACTAATAACCAAACCACCATTCGTTCCCACCAATGTTTTTAAAACCGGACCGGTCAATGAACCGGAGGGGGGAGGGGTTCAAGGTCCGACCGGTCGGACCGGGGTTCAATGATTTTTCTCTTTTTTAATTTAATTTAATGCATAATATAAAACAAATAATAGATATACACCATCCTATTGAACTAGTCAACCCATTAATTGTTTGAATATATTGAACTATACAAATTAATGAATTTATTATATTCAAATTCACAATAACTATAAAATTTACCATTAAAGTATGTTATTATATTTTTAAATATCTTAAATTACAATCTTGAACATTCTAAATTATTAAATCATATTTGTTGCTTGCTTTTACATTCTCTACTTTTTTAATATCATCAAGACTTATTTTTCAATATAAAATTCAAATTGATTTCTAATACCAAATAATACAATTTGTATATAGGGCGGTTCGAGTAAATGTAATTTTTTAAAATAAAAAAAATTTCTTTTGCCCTATTTTTTAAGGTAGATTTGCATATCAAATGATTTTCAAATTTCAATTTGATTATCTTACTATTAGTTTAGATCTATTTAGTTTTTAAATTTTTTTAATTTTTTATGTGTTTTTTGTTACAACATCTAACGAGAGTAATTTCTAACAGTCTTGTATGAATCAAGAATTTCTTAAAAGAGCCTAAATTTTATTTAAAATCGGTTCTCAAGCTTTAACTTTAGACGTATTCTCTCAAAAAAAAATTACTTTTGATGTATCGGACTATTGAGCTAATGAATTTGACTTTGTACAATAGTCTTCAAAATAAAACTAACAAGTAAATCTATTTGCTTAGTAGTTCTTAATTTAATCAATTCTGTTTAATTTACACATTTTCTTTTAGTATGTCAAGAAAAGGTGGATATGTGATGATATAATAATTGGAATCATTATATTGCATAGAAAAAATATGATTTTCATAATCTGAAATGATTTTTAATTTTTTCAATAAAGGAAATAACTTTCGATCCACTTACTTTCAAGATGTCATAGGTGCTTATTATTGAATAATAATTAACCATAATTTAAAAATTTACACAAATGCTTTACAAAAATACCAATTTAAACTTTTAATTAGGAGAATGTTTTAGGCATAAATGAATAATTAAGCAATTTAGATTAAAAGAATAATCTTATTAGGAGAGATTTTGGTAAAAGTAAATCCAAGATTTCTTTAATATAATAAATTCGGATGCCGAGATAAAAAGGTAAGAATCAATTAATTTCATTAAATATAATTAATAAAAGAAACAAATAAATTAAAAAATTAAGAATCAATTAAATTCATTAAACATGATTAAAGAAAATAAAGAAACTAAAAATGTAATAATCAATTAACTTTATTAAAATGATTAAAGTAAAAAAAACTAAAGAAAGAACAAATAAAAAGATCCCTAGTACTAAAACAACAAACGCATGGTTGGCTTGGTGGTTCACGTGCAGCAAAGACTCAAGGAGGTCCCGGGTTCGATTCTCGCGGAGGCATAAAAATTTTTGAAAAGTCAAAGTGTCAAAAACCGGCGGTTCAACGGTTTAGCGGTTCGATCCGGTTCGCACGGTTCTTCCGGTTCTGAACGGTTCATCAGCTCCACCGTATTTTATAGAGAACCGGACCGGACACAAGGCCGGTTCGCGGTTCAACCGGTCGAACCGGCCGGTCCGGTCCGGGTTTAAAACACTGGTTCCCACCCTAAACATTGCAAACGATGGCCACCACATTCACATAAAATAGCACATTCATCGAGTGACCTCTGACTGAGCTCTGGCTTATATCGTATTGAACACCGACAGGTGATTGTTTGGCCGTTAAGAACAATAACAGATAATCGGTGTTTTAAGTGAAGAAGGCCAAAGGTTGCAACTGCCAAGCAAGAAAGTGTCGCTGAATGGTTCGGATGACTCACTAGTTGCCAAAGATATTAGTGTTTCGAATTTAGGGTTTCGATGTTTGAGTCATCAAGTAAAGAATCGTCGCCAACTGCTGAACTTGTTGTCAGTTCTGGGATTTGGAGTTTCAGATTTAAGGACCAAATCCACAAGGATGATGATTTGAATGGACACTGGGAAGACGAATTAGTGAGTCTATTAGTCAGATATGAGGTTCGATTGTGGGAGGTTTGGGGTGGTATGGGGTTTGGGGTTAGAGAGAAGGGATGGGGGAAGAGGGTATTCAAGCAAAAAAAAAAAAAAAAAAAGGACCCTCCTTTTGCCAGAATTGTAAAATAAATTTATTGGATGCTTAGCTTCTTGACCAACATCCAATAGCAGTGCTCAGTACTTTCTACTTCCTTTGTTTTCATGTCTAATAGAAAAATGTTTTTGTCCGTTTCAGACTATGTTTTCAAACTTAGATCGGATATCGACTTGGTTAAGCTCAGGGGTTAAGGGTCAATAGGTTTGACCGAGAGTCGACTTGGGATCGAATCGGATGACATCATAAATACATCATTATATATATATATATATATATATATGCACATACCTATTAATTTTTCCCAATTTTAATTGTTACAAAAAAAATTATAACCAACCAAAAATATTAGAAAAATTAGGTTTTACTCTATTTCCATTGTGCAAAGAAATAAGATGATAGCTCACATAATTTTTACTATCAAAGTGATAAATTTTTTACAAAATAATAGTTTAGTAATAATTTTTAAGCATATAGACCCTACCTCTTTGTTTGGGAGCTTACAAATTAAAAAGACCATTTTTTTTAAAATTTTCTAGATATAATTTTCGTCAAGTGCATAACAAAGGCAAAGGCAACCCCCCACCACCCCCCAAGGCAAAAGGAACTGATTAACTATGTTTTCAGACTCGGACCGGGTATCGACCCGGCTGAGCTCAGGGGTCAGGGGTCAATGGGTTCGACCGGGGGTCGATTCGGGGTCGAACCGGATGACGTCATAAATTATATATATATATATATATATATATATATAACACATATATACACTTACTAATTTTTTTCTTAATTTTAGTTGTTAGTCCAAAAAATTATAGCCAAAATACCCTCAATAACCATTCTAATATCTTGCTATTAATAGTTAAAAAAGCATTGAATTGAAAAAATTAGCAATAAATATAATGGACTCAAATTATTCACTTTTTAATATAATTAGTATAAAGAAGTAGAAGTGAGGCACCACTAATATTTTGTAATTGGTCAAAGAAGTTGGTTGCCTTTTGACCGATAATTGGGCCAAGCAAATAAAAATCATGTACTGATTTAGCATTGATGTTCATTTGTTGGATGTATGTCAATGGGCCCATATCATTGTCAAAACTCAAAGACAAATAATTGTTGGAATCCTATTTTTTTCAAACAATGAATATAGAAGCCCACAAACATGTATAAGGACCCATATCTAATGAAGTGTGGAGCATTAATGTGGCTAGATTTGTAAAAAAAAAAAAAAAAGGCGATTTTCGGTTTCCGGTTTTGCCCGGTCAAACCCGGTTTTTGACCGGGTTTTAGAAAACCGAGTTTTTATTCTAACTCGGACCGGACACTTGGCCGGTTCCCGATTCGACCGGTTCGACCGGCCGATCCGATCCGAGTTTAAAAACACAGCTGATTAAGTGATTACTTGAATGAGATGAAAACGATGGGACCCATTCACTTTTGATAATTCTTTCCTTTTCCAAGTCTCTCAATTTCTTTGACTTGGGATGATGACCCACCCCAGCCACTTTCTGGATTGAAATGTACACGTGTATGCAATTTTAGAAAACAAATGTGGGACCTCGGATTTGATCGAGGGAAGTTAAATGTGTTAGAATATTAAAGATATTTAGTGGAATTATCAAATCATGTAACATAAAATCATTAGTGGGTATTATATTCATGTATGTAACTCTTGTCTCACTACTTGTATTTTCACCCCATTAGTTACATGTAACCTTCACATCATTATTCTCATATAACCTTCATCCCACTACTTTGTATGTTACACTCCATTAATCTAATTTTATCCCACTAATTGGTGAGTTACATGCTATTACTAATATGTAACATATGTAACTCTTACTCCACTATTTGGTGGACTTCATGACCACATTAGTGTTGTGAATTTGTAACATCTCCTCCATTATTTTGGTGATTTCATGAGCCCATTATTGTATGGTGGTTTCATGAATTCATTATAGGTTTTAAGATATATGTTACAATATTATGGGAGGAAGAAGAAGGGTTAATTGTAGTTATGACTCATGATGGGAAGGGGTCCTTTAGCTCACTATAAATAGGACTCTTGGTCCCTCTCTCCACTCACTTGTTCATTGTGAATTCTACCCATCATTTTGTCACAATATTTGGAGAGTTAGGAGAGGGAAGATCAAGAGACTTGATCTTGAAGGTTCAAGGAAGAAAGGAGAGTTTAAAGAAAGGAGTTAGTTCAAGAAGGCTTGTAGGAAGAAAATCTACTTGCAATTGGAATCATCATGGCTCAAGGTATGTTTTATATGTTTTTATATGCATAATGTTTTAGTGATTTACAAATCATAACCAAAGATCTTATTCTATAATGCTAACATGTGGTATCAGAGCTTATGGTTAAGGTTTATGATTTGTAAATCCATAAAGTAAAACATATTCTTGATTTATTTGTCCATCAAGTTTTGGACAAAATAATTGAATTCAAGTATTGAGCCTAATTTGTATATAAATGAGAAAGTATTAAGTTTGACATTCTTATCCTAAGTAATCTATTATGGAACTTGTGGTTTGTACTTTAAATTTTGCAGCCACTTGTTTAGAATACTTCAAGATTATGTCTTACAATTTTAATACTAAACATGAGGCTTATGTTTAGCTCTATTGTAATTCCTCTTCTTATTTATATTATATTATTCTCATATTTGTGCTTGACATGATTAATTGAATAATGCTGAAATTTTATATGTGCATTGAACCAATTGTGTATCTTGCCTTAAATTGAGCCCGAATATGTTGTTCATGATTGGTTTGGAATCATGATATTTTCAAGAACATTAATAAAATTATTTTTATTATACTTGAAAAATATATGTCGTTCATCATATTTTGACTAAATCAAATAAAGTTGATTTAACAGTAAGAAGTCACAATTTCTCATATTTGCTTTTGATATGTCATTATGTGTTATTGTGATATTTTTACCAATATGTGCAAAAAATTTTGAGATAATTGTCTACTCAAAATATCAAAAGTTGCAACTAATTCTTGAAATGTTAGTAGAAGCCCATATAAATGTACATTTGGGCAAATCAAGCTAAATAATTGTTATAAACATGAAGAAAATAATTAGTTGTCACCAAAGAGGCCTAATTATGATGACGTTTATTCAATGATTATTTATGCTTATTATATATCAAGATTATAGAAATAAAATTTGCCCAAAGGTATTTTTAATTTCTATACTCTTGTATGAGTTACTATATTACCCAAAGGAATATAATATCTCTATTAATATATGTATAAGTGAATAATTGTTTTTCACTTATAGAGTGAATCACTAGCATATCGTTATTCTAACCCAAAGGTAGAATACGATGATGCACTAGATTGCTCTTTTCATGTCTTATGACTTTTATTTGAATTTTTCAGCTATTACTCCAGCTTCACTTTCAGGAATTACTGCTAACATTTCGGAGTTAAATGGGTCTAATTTCTCTGATTGGCGTGAGCAAATGCTCATTACCTTGGGATGTTTAGATTTAGACCTATGTCTCCGGATTGATGAGCCTGTACTTCCTACTCCTGAAAGTACACAACTTGAAAAGACTCTTTATGAAAGTTGGGAGCGTTCCAACCGTTTGAGTTTGATGATTATTAAGAGCAAAATTGCAAAACACATCAGGAAGTCAATTCCCGAATCTGACAAAGCGCGTGAATTCTTGGCATCTGTTGAGCAACAATTTCAAGCAGCTGATAAAGCTTTGGCAGGTACTCTTATGGCTACTTTGACTACTAAGAAATATGATGGGGTAAGTGGTGTGCGTGAGCATATCATGGAATTGAATAATTTAGCTGAACAACTTAAATCTATGGATATGTCTATTTCTGAGCCCTTTTTGGTGCAATTCATTCTCAACTCTCTTCCTCCACAATTTGGTCCATTTAAGATTAATTATAATACTCAAAAGGATAAATGGACCATCAATCAACTGATCTCTATGTGTGTCCAAGAGGAAGAGAGGTTGAAAAGAGAAGGATTGCAAACGGTCCATCTGGTATCACATGGTCATAATGAAAAAGGACCTAAAAAGACCAAGAAGAAAGGTCTTAAGACACCAAATAAAGGGGCATCTAACCATAATGGTTTTGGAGGTAGATGCCATTTTTGCAAAAAGAAGGGACATATGCAAAAGGATTGCGTAAAACGCAAGGAATGGTTTCAAAAGAAAGGTAATTTCCTTTCATTTGTTTGTTATGAAACCAATTTAGTTGATGTTCCTTCTAATACTTGGTGGCTTGATTGTGGTGCAACAATTCATATTTCTAATAATATGCAGGGATACCTTACAACCCGCCAACCAATGATAAGGGAAAGAACAATACTAATGGGGAACAAAACGGGAGCAAAAGTTGAAGCCATTGGAACTTATAGAGTAGTTCTTCATTCTGGCATTTTTTTAGATCTTCCTAATACCTTTTATGTTCCTTCCTTTTCTAGAAATTTGATTTCCTTGTCTCGTCTTGATTTGGATGGTTATAAATTTCATTTTGGAGACCAATTATTTTCTATGACAAAAAATGGTACTTTTATTGGTAGTGGAACTTTAATTGATGGGTTGTATAAAATAAATCTTGATTCAACCTTTTCAGACTCTCTTCTTTCCCTGCATATGAATGTTAATGTTTGCACTAAACGCAGCCGTAATAATGAAACTTCATCATTGTTGTGGCATAATCGCTTAGGTCATATTTCAAAAGAAAGACTTGAGCGACTTGTAAAAGATGGAGTTTTACCAACTCTTGATTTTACAGATTTTGGTACTTGTATAGATTGCATTAAAGGTAAGCAAACTAAAAGTACCAAGAAAAATGCCATTAGAAGTTCTGGACTGCTTGAAGTGATACATACAGATATCTGTGGGCCATTTCCTCCTTGTATAAGTGGTGAAAAATACTTTATCACTTTTATTGATGATTTCTCACGTTATGGCTATGTCTATCTAATTAAAGAAAAATCCGATGCTTTGAATATGTTTCAAATTTTCAAAGTAGAGGTTGAAAATCAATTAGATAGAAAAATTAAAGTTGTGAGATCTGATAGAGGTGGTGAGTATTATGGAAAATATGATGAAACTGGTCGTAATTTAGGACCATTTGCTAGATTTCTTCAAGAAAATGGAATTATAGCTCAATATACAATGCCAGGAACGCCTCAGCAAAATGGTGTAGCTGAACGGCGAAATCGAACCTTATTGGATATGGTTCGAAGTATGATTAGTGACACTAACTCTTCCTGAATTTTTGTGGAGTGAAGCCATTAAGACAGCCATGTATATTTTAAATCGAGTTCCTACTAAAGTCGTAGCTAAAACTCCTTATGAGTTATGGGTTGGTAGGAAACCGAGTTTAAATCATATACATGTTTGGGGTTGTCCTGCTGAAGCAAGGCTCTACAATCCACATGAAAGAAAATTGGATCCAAGAACCATTAGTTGTTTCTTTATTGGTTATCCCGAGAGATCCAAAGGATATCGTTTTTATTGTCCTAATCATTATAATAGAATAATGGAATCTAATATTGCTAAATTTCTTGAAAATGAGAATTTTAGTGGGAGTCATGATAAAAGAGAAGTGACTTTGATTCCTGAATTGGAAGAAACTTCTTCTACGTCGCTTCCTATTAATGGTCATGATACCACTACTCTCATAGATACACATAATAGTGATCATTCGAATACCTTGCGTAGGTCAAAAAGAATAAAGACCAATGCAATTTCAGATGATTATTTAGTGTATTTACAAGAACAAAGCGATACTGGCATTGATGATGATCCATTAACGTTTTTACAAGTCATAAATAGTAGTGATTCCAACAAATGGTTAGATGCTATGAATGATGAAATAGCATCTATGAAGTCTAACCAAGTTTGGGAATTGGTTGAATTACCTAAGGGTTTCATACCTATTCAATGTAAATGGGTATTTAAAACCAAACGAGACTCTAAAGGTAATATTGACCGTTATAAAGCCCGATTGGTAGCTAAAGGATTCACTCAAAGGGAAGGTATTGATTATAATGAGACTTTCTCTCCTGTATCTAAGAAAGACTCCTTCCGAATTATTATGGCTTTGGTAGCTCATTATGATTTAGAGTTACATCAAATGGATGTAAAAACGGCTTTCTTGAATGGAAATTTAGATGAAGAAATTTATATGAAACAACCTGAAGGTTTTGAGGAGGAAGGAAAAGGGCAACTAGTATGCAAGCTTAAAAGATCTATTTATGGACTTAAACAAGCCTCCCGTCAATGGTATCTTAAGTTTCATGATACCATAACAACCTTTGGATTTCAAGAAAATAAACTTGATGATTGTATATATCTAAAGGTCAGTGGGAGTAAGTTCATATTTTTGATCTTGTATGTTGATGATATATTGCTTGCTACTAATGATTTAAGTTTATTGCATGAAACTAAAGAATTTCTTTCAAAGAACTTTGAAATGAAAGATATGAATGATGCATCTTTCGTACTTGGTATTGAGATCCATAGAGATAGACTTAAGAAAATTCTTGGTCTATCTCAAAGGACTTATATAAATAAGGTTCTTGAAAGATTTCAAATGCAAAATTGTTCAGCAACTCCATGTCCCATTGTTAAAGGAGATAAATTTAGTCAAAGTCAATGTCCTCAAAATGATATTGAGAGACATAAAATGAAAATGTGCCGTATGCCTCAGCTATAGGAAGCTTAATGTATGCTCAAACTTGCACGCGACCTGATATCAGTTTTGCAATTGGAATGCTTGGAAGATTTCAAAGTAATCCGGGATTTGATCACTGGAAGGCTGCTAAAAAGGTGATGCGATATCTTCAAGGTACTAAAGATTTAATGCTCACCTATAAGCACAGTGATCATCTTGAAATTGTTGGATACTTCGGATTCAGATTTCATGGGTTGTGTTGATAGTATGAAATCTACTTCTGGTTATGTTTTCATGCTTGCTGGTGGAGCTGTATCATGGAAAAGTGTTAAACAATCTATCACTGCCTCTTCCACAATGGAAGCAGAATTTATAGCATGTCATGAGGCTACTTCTCAAGCTATTTGGTTGCGGAATTTTATTGAAGGGCTTAAAGTTGTAGATTCTATCTCTAAACCCATAACACTATATTGTGACAATTCTGCTGCTGTCTTCTTCTCAAAGAACAACAAGTGCTCTAGCAAATCTAAGCACATTGAATTGAAATATCATGTTGTTCGAGAGAGAATTCAAGAACAAAAGGTGTCCATGAAGCATATAAAGACTGACATGATGCTTGCAGACCCATTAACAAAAGCATTGGCGCCAAAGAAATTTTTGGAACATCTTTGTTCCATGGGTCTTATTAATTTTGAATGAAGTGTTTGCTTATTATTTTGGACACATAATTGAAAAAATATTATTTCCTGTTTCTTGTGCACATTATTGTATTATGAGATTTTATACAGGATTTAATATTTTGGACCATTGATGGACTTTGTTGTTTTGATTAGTCCATTTCTTCCTCATTCTGTTTATCTACATTTAGCTATTGGAATTGTGATACATGGAAGGAAGTATATAATCATACGATATATGACCGCCATGATCCATTCTAATAACTACGTAGGATAAACATAATTATTTTTGTGGCCACTCTATTAATTATACACTATAAATGTGGTCATTTGTCCAAGTGGGAGAATGTTAGAATATTAAAGATATTTAGTGGAATTATCAAATCATGTAACATAAAATCATTAGTGGGTATTATATTCATGTATGTAACTCTTGTCTCACTACTTGTATTTTCACCCCATTAGTTACATGTAACCTTCACATCATTATTCTCATATAACCTTCATCCCACTACTTTGTATGTTACACTCCATTAATCTAATTTTATCCCACTAATTGGTGAGTTACATGCTATTACTAATATGTAACATATGTAACTCTTACTCCACTATTTGGTGGACTTCATGACCACATTAGTGTTGTGAATTTGTAACATCTCCTCCATTATTTTGGTGATTTCATGAGCCCATTATTGTATGGTGGTTTCATGAATTCATTATAGGTTTTAAGATATATGTTACAATATTATGGGAGGAAGAAGAAGGGTTAATTGTAGTTATGACTCATGATGGGAAGGGGTCCTTTAGCTCACTATAAATAGGACTCTTGGTCCCTCTCTCCACTCACTTGTTCATTGTGAATTCTACCCATCATTTTGTCACAATATTTGGAGAGTTAGGAGAGGGAAGATCAAGAGACTTGATCTTGAAGGTTCAAGGAAGAAAGGAGAGTTTAAAGAAAGGAGTTAGTTCAAGAAGGCTTGTAGGAAGAAAATCTACTTGCAATTGGAATCATCATGGCTCAAGGTATGTTTTATATGTTTTTATATGCATAATGTTTTAGTGATTTACAAATCATAACCAAAGATCTTATTCTATAATGCTAACAAAATGGCCAAATTGAAAGTAGCCAGCTTGGAATGCCGTGCCTCTACTGTCGGATCCTAAAATCCCCGGTTCAAACTCGTTTTTGGCGGGTCAAATCTGGTTTTTGATTATATTTGACCGATTTTTTAATTTTTGATTTTATAGCTCATTTCTAACCGAAGACCCAGTTGGTTCTTGGTCTAGCTGGTTTAACCGATCAATTCGGTCCGAATTTAAAAACATTGGTTTCAGAAGCCAAGTGAAGATGTGGACCAATTTTTTTTAAAAAATGAACAATAAATTTTTCTTAGGAAAACAATTTTGGTTCAATCCAATAACAACTCTCAAAATTTTTTGCAAATAATTCTGAATAATGGTATCCAATCGCAGTTTTCCTCCACAACAAAACCATAAAAGCATGTTTTGATCTTTAATATAACCATCTCTTGACCATCAAATGCGTAATAAGCATGCATCTAACTGCTTCGATAAATTGATCAAAATCACGATTTTACCTGTATATTTTTGTCAGAATCTAGAACTGAATTAAACTATTAATGGATATTAGGTTAGTTACTACTAAATGAAATCAATTGAACTTCAAGTTAATAACTTGGAGGAGAAATACCATTAGCTCCTATGCAGAATCCAACTTCAAGAACAAAATAGAGATGTGTGCGGAAACAACAAAAAAGGAATGCCGTTTTAGAGAATTTAATTTAATTCCTGAAATTGACGGGAAAGAAACAATTTCAGCTCACGGGCTGTGTGAAAACACCAACAAACGAAGAAATAATATGTATTCAGACTATACTACAATAACCATGTGCTGGTCTCTGGTGAATATTCAACATGCACGGAAACCCCAACTCAGAGCAACAGACGATGGAATTCGGTTCTCAAATCTCACACCCTGGCAAAAAATGCCAGGTTTTGTACGGTTGTCTTATTCCCGGTCAAATCTGGTTTTGACCAGTCTAACTCAGTTTTTGACTGGATTTAACCATTTTTTTATTTTCTAAATTTTTAATTTGATTTGGATCGGATGCATAACCAATTTTCGATCTGATCAGTTTGACTGACTAGTCCCTTCCAAATCTGAAAACACAACATTCACCTCTGCATTTCAAATATTTTGGAAGGGTTAATTATTCCTTTTTCCTTTTCTTCTTTTTGTTTTTAAATAAAACTTGAATGTTTGTTGTCAAATACTATTCCTTGTTTATATTCTGCTTTCAGCAAAGTGAGGGTTGCTGCCTTGAGACTTGTGCAAGGTCATAAAATATAAGGGCTTCAACAACTATCAAATATTAATTATACAAAACAATTTATGTGGATGTTCACCTCAAACGCACAACTTATTTCATTGTATTTTTGTGAAAAAAATAACATTATCTGTATGCTTTGTCGGGAGATACATGTTCACAGTCGATTTAGCCGGTTTTTAATATCAAATTTAAGTGATTCGAGTCACTAAGTGCACCAATTATTTTGGGTAAGTTGCTTTGACTCATACTATATTTTCACATCAATTATATCCTCTCACCTACTTGAGATTATAACCATCTTCCCTTAGATTTTGTGATTAAAAAAGGTACCCATTTTAGGTTTAAGAACTAAAAGCCCAGATGGGATTCTGATTTTCAATGTCATATTCCCAATGGTACCAAGTCTAGTTACAAAGTTACCACGTCAGTGTTCCTACTAATCAAATGTCAAACATGTTCCCAACTTTCATAATCCCAACTGCTCCAATCCAAGCCATGCAAAGGAAGAAGAAAAGTGAAGAATTATGGAGTTAAACCATATATCTCATGATTTTTAAAGCACTCAATTTTAACGTTGTGGATGCAACTTAAATTTCTTGGTAAAAGCTCAATTCCTAATTTCTATGATAAAATTAAGGAGTCTTTTGGTTCAAGTTTCTCAATCACTAGTCACTATTAATATCATTAATCATATCATTGAGTTTGGATTTTGACGACTCCCTTCAACATGTTTAGTTTAAGAATGAAATGCGTATCATTCTCTCCAAAATAGTTAATGAGCTAATAAGATAGTATTTTGGGAGAATCGTAGATATCTCAATTAATCACTTTTATTCTCTTTGAATGAATAGTAATAGTTATTTTTCAAATATCAATAATGAGTCTCATTACTACCGATACACATTTCCTTCCCTAATTCTTCTCAACCAAACACCACCTAAAAGTGGCTACCGAAATGAGAATTCATTTTCCATTCCGCAACCAAATAAAAAAAGCAAAACATATGGTAATAAATAACGAAAAGAATGCCTCTCTTGTCTTCAAGGAGCAGACCCTTATTGTCTCCAAGGGGCAGATGCTTGTCCTCTTGCTTTGTCCACCTGGCAACGGCGGTATTGTACATCATGATGACATCTGAGCAATCTGCAAAGAGGGCAATGATATTGTTCTGGAATTCAGCCAATAATTTTGGCTGCCATCGAGCCACTTCATTTTATTCTATTCTATGTTTCTTCGTTTCCTTATCCTCTTTTACACTATTTTGGTCATCATTTAGGTGACAATAAAATGGTATCCCATGTCATAACACAAGCATATGGAATTTTTTTTTTTCCGTGTCAACATAGGTATCTTGAGCTACATCTAAACCAATAGCAAAGGTGCAGAAAGAGGATACGGTATTATAGACACGATATTTAAAAATTAGAATCCAATATTGGTTGCCTGCAAGTTGTAATTATGTATTTTGAGTTCTTGCATTGTTGTTCAATTTTATAGATTTTTCTTCTAGCTTTTTATGATGCCTTGTTTGCAGATAGGTTCAAATAATAACTTCCCAATTTTTTGAAGCAGATTTAAATTTTTGTAGGCTGTCATCCACGTCTAAGGGATGATTGTAGAAGAGGAACTGAGGAGCTGCAAAGCAATATATAAAAAAAAAAAAAATCAGCTTTCTTCTTCTTCCTCCTACATGTTCACCTGCAATAATTTGCGTTCAACCTATACCAAATTTTATTCGCAATCTTACATCCACTATGCTTTTAAACCATTGCTCTTTCTTGAGTACAGCTAAATGGAGGATGCAATATTGAATTATGGGTTTGTCTAACTCATGCCTTAAAGACAGCAGTTGGATGAATCTTCAAGTGTTAGTACTTTGCAAAAGTGTAATTATATATATATATATATATATATATATATATATATATATATCTCACAATGTAAAGAACAATAAATATGAGTGTGTGCATTAACCGGGATGGAGTACCAATCGAAAAAAAAACGTTGAATCATTACAGATAAGTTTAACATATCGGACACTGTGACAACCTGTAATTAAAAAAGATTCATCATAACTAGTACGGTATATTGTTTACGAGAGCTACCTTTCTCATTTCATTTTTTATTTTGAGAAGTAATTTAATGTAGCCATCTACTTTTGCAAGTTGTATAGGTTGTGGTGATATTAAACGCATAAGGAACATTTGGATAGGCATCAAAAGCTTGGGCTACGTTTGGGCTATTCCATTTTCTTTGAGCATTAGGTTGTGTACTTGCAAAGATGGTAAAAAAATGTTATGTCAACCCAGTGAAATGTTGATCCCAACTACCATTTTTCATTATTCCAGCTGGCACAATTTTCAGTACAAATAGCAAATGTGTATTATGCATAATCAAATTAAATCAAGTTCATTGATATATTTTCCCCCCCAGTTGTAGTTGGAAATGACTCCAGATTTATATCTCGAGTATCTGGTTCAAGTCTTAATTTTGCTGTTGCACATTGGTGGATTAGTTTGAAATGCATTCAAACTCATACAAGATTTATATGAGTTGGATAATAATTCAAGTTGGATATTAATTTGAAGTTGGTGACACATGCTTGTGCACACACACACACTAGGGAAACGCTAGCTCTGCAAGGCATAGCCTATGCCTACTAAAAAATATAACTAAATTAAATATGTAAAAACTTTAAATAAACACATCAATATCATCTAAAGTCTAACAACATTTCATCAATTTCAATCATCCCAACTCCATCACTAATTTGTCACTATAAAAATCCTACAATGAGCATGCAATCAATCAATCACATTGCTAGTTAATAAACTCACATTAGAAAAAAAAAATCTTAATCATTATCTTGTAAACAACCACACCATGCATGTTGTAGAAAAAAATTGAAAAGAATAATATTAAAAATCCCATTGATCAATGCAGAATCCAATAGCAATCTCGATATTTTTCGTCTCAAACTTCATTAATTTGTATAATGATTAGCTTGATATTCATTATAATCGATAAGTAATAATATTTACATTGACTTAAACTCTGCCAATTCCTTGAATTGCGTGAAAATGCAATAAAAATTTAAAAACAATAAAATGATTATGAATCTTAAATTTTGAAATTTAGAAATTGTAAGCATCAAAATTTAAATAAAAGAACACATAATTACAAAATAGAAAAAATAAATTAGTGATTAAAAAAACAGGATAACCATTAGTAAACACAAATAATATTAATGTTTTATTTTCGTTTCTTATTACAAAGTGTAACATTTTTCTACTTAAAAAATACTCAGTACTGTCCTTTAGCAATATATGTAATTAATGGTTAGAGACTTGCTCAAATGTCTCGCTATCAAGGAAAGAAGCATTTCATTTCTCAATTAAGATAAGAAGCCTTTCATTTCTCCATTAAGGCTTAACAAAGAAAGACGATATTTGCTCTTCATTTAGAGTGTCATGTGTCAGCAGTAGGAGTTGCTACAGTAATTTTATAGTCTTTTTATAATATAGTTAGATAGATTAGATATAGAAAATACATAGCTGATAATAGGTTAAAGAAGGAGTTTACTTTTAAATGAAACGGGCCAAATAATTGGGCTAGACATTGGGCAAATTCTTTTATGTTTTTCTTCCGACTTGTTCGGGAAGAGCAAATGAAGTTACCCCACAAAAAAGATGAATAACTTGTGACAAAGCTTCTCCGAAAAGTTAAAATAAGAACGAGTTCAGGGACCAACGGGCAAAGCCTATAGATGACAAACTTATTTCTATATTCGACTCATTAGCCCAACTTGTAGCCCCATAAGGGAAATATTTGTGGTTTATATTCTATTATATTTAAAGAACTGCATTTTGGATTTTCATTAAGAAAAATATAATGTTGGAATATACATAGCTGTGATCATCCACGTTTGGTACAATATAATGGTCTAGAATGGAAAGATCTTTTCACCCAAAATGCTTTTCCTCCCAGAATGGACTGGAAAATTTTTTTCAGTCCATTGTTTGGGAACTCAAGTCAGAATGGAAGGCCTATTCTTTTTTCAATGTTCGGTATAATCATATTTAAGTGTCACAATGGAATAAAATATATATTAATTTGACTTAATTGCCCTTAATTTTTTGCACTGTAATATATCATATTTTTATTTTGTTTATTTGTAATTCTATGCCTACAAAAGGCTTTAATATATTTTTTTAAATTCTTAATGTTCTTGCTAAAATTAAATTAATTATACTCTTAAATTAATTTAAAAACTTTTATAATTATTAGCATTATAATTAAAAATGTGAAAAAAATTAATAATGAAACTACATTCACAATTTAATTTTATGTATAAAAAGTTTAGTTTTTACACATTTGCATAAAATTTAAAAATAGTATTTTAAACATTTTTATAGAAAAAAGAAAAAAAATTAAGCACATAATAAAATGAATTGAAATTTAAAAATCATAAAAAATTATTAATTGAAGCTTTTAAAGACCTAATATTTTTAAAATGTTAAAAATAAAAATTATAAATGTATCCTAGGTTAACAAATTATCCAAAAAAAATTTTTTTGTGGGGATAAAATTGACTCCTATTTTTAAGGTCTTTCTAGGATGAAATTGGAATGGCCTTTTCCTAGACTTTGTTAAGGAATAGGATTTTAGGAAAAAGCCAGAATAACATTCCAGGATAATAATTTATACACTCAACTTTTTTATTCTTACACTCTATTTGGCCTAATTATACCCATAAGTTATAGCACTTGAAGTTTTAGTAATCTCATATAACAATTATTTTTGGTCTAGAACTCAAAATTAAAGTGCTTGAAAGTGTATAAATTATTTCCCAAAAATCATAATAATTTCTATTCATGCCAAACTTCAAATTGTATAATAATTAAACTCGTTTGGATTTTTACAAAAACTTGGAAAGATTGGTTAGAACTTGTTATTTTTCTTTAAAAATCACTCTTGCTACTATTTCAACTACGATTCTCAAACATGAACAAAAATGTTTCTTAATTTTGAAATTTAAGTTTAATAATTTTGGTGACACATTGCTTTTGGGGTGTCGATTCTTCATGTTGTTTTATTATAGCTTTCCTGAATTTAACTTCGATCTTTTAAGATAAGTTGCTCAAATGGTGAATGAGATGCTTAATCCTCGATAAAGAAAATGTTTTCGAAAAGCTAGAATATCAAATCATCATGGATGGCACGGTTGAAATCTACTACACAAAAATACCAAGGTTATTTAACACACAAAAATACAGTAATTGCAAAAGAACAGAAAATTTTTAATTTTCACCAAAACAATTAAAAATTTTTTTAAGTATTCCATCAAAGAGTTGGATTTAGACTAGCAATTCACATGCCAACAATTAATCCACAAGCTTAATCTCATGTGACCTGCTGCTGTATGCTTGAACCAGTTTTGTCTTTTTCTTCCTGACCATACCTGCTAGCTTCACTCTTCTTCTGTAGCGCGTGCAATGCTAAACGAATTAAACAAACTAGTAGCTGCTTGACAGGGTGGCAATCGAGTTAGGTTTTGGATAACAAGTCTGGTTGAGACTCAAATATAACACGAAACCCGCCAACCCAAACCGAACCCACCGACTCGTTAACCCGTGAAGAGTCAATTCGAACACGACTTGCTACGGGTTGGCGGGTAAGTGGGTCAACCCGCGAACCCACAAAAAATTAAAGAGGAAGGAGAAGAAGAAGAAAAGAGGACTAACACACTTTTCACACACACAAGGATCAAACGCATTTTTTATGCATACTAATATCAAAGTCACACACTAACACACACTTGATTTCTCTTACAATTTACTCTTCATAAACCTAGGTAGAATTCTTAATTTATTTTACATTTTACTTGATTAATTATCCAATTGGCAAAATTTGTGTTTGAATGTGGATGGGTGAAACGAAGTTACAAACTATTATGTTTTTTTTTTTTGCTTCGCAGGTTGATTCGAATATGAAGTGACTTGATTTTGACCCAAACTCGCCAAACTTAAACCCAAACCCACTATTTTCATGTTAAGTCGTGCCGTGTTTTTGGATCATGTCAAAAATTGTCACCCCTACTGCTGTGTCATTTGCTCAAGTAATTTGGAGTGCTGTGTTTGTGCTATCATTCCATCAAAGTAAGGCGTGCGCATTGAGGGTGCGTTGTTTCTCTAACAAGCAATGATTTGATGGAAAGAATAAATTAGTTAATATTTTTTTGAGCAATTACAATTGAAATACAAATGTATATTGCTTCATACAAATGGGGTGAAACTCATAATAGTATGTTGGGTGAAGCCCTAGATTGTTTGCCACACACAAACAAGCGAGGTGAGACTCCTAATACTATGCTGGGTGAAGTTCCAAATTATTTGCCACACACAATTGGGGGTGTGGCTCGTCGCATACTATCTACTCCCCTTTCCTCTTAAACCCTTCTTAATTGCCATAGGTGAGATTTGATCGCAGGCCTGTGGCAAAGGGAACTGGGCCATTAGCCTAGTGGCTAATGGCAACAGAAAGTCTTAGACTAAAATATCTCCAATGATTTGTTTTAGTTGAGGATGATGGCTTTTTGCCATTAAATTGATTTTTTTTTTCTAAATTCTCGTTGATTTTTAAAATGTTATAGAAGGTTGAATGACACATATGCCCTTATCATGTGATACATTTAGTTGAAGTTAAATACCTTTGGTTATAAGATGTTTTACATGAAAATTTATGTCTCTAACATTTTGTTGGTTTGGATTATAATATAAGTATGTTTAGTTAATACCTCTTAATAGCATCACGCCAGTAACTAGTAGGGTTGTTCAAAAGAATTGTATGTCCAAAAATTTTAGTTATTGATCTAGATCCAATACAAAAATACATATATCCTGGTTAGATTTCTCGATTCGAATAGTCTTCATATATTACCTTTTTACAGATTATATCTAGATTCAATTTTAGAGATGTGTCGATATCCAATCCATATTCCGTTTAAGGGTATTTTAGTAATTTTATTGAATATATAAGTACTTAACACTAAATAATTGTATACCTTTCTATTTTTTTGTTTTCACTAAGTTCTTCCTAACTTTTCTTTTTTCTTCGAGACCTCTCCTGTCTTCTCTCTTTCCAAGCCTAACACTTATCTTCCTCCCTTCTTCAAAGTCACGACCTCTACACTCTTTACCTTCACTCTCAACACTCTTTACCTTCGCTCTCTTCTTCGTCTCACATTTTATTTTACTCTCAACTATCACGCCTATAGACATCAAATTTGACACATCATTTATTTTTCCAACATTTGGAAACATTTTCTACTTTTGGGGTCAAATTTCAGTTTTTCAGTAAAAGGGGCAAAATCAATAATTTCAGGGACAAAAAAGTAATTTTTAGGAGGTAAATATTTTTTCATCAGTTTTTTGAGTTCAAAATGCACATTTTGTGCTTTCATACATGTTTCTGAATTTTTTTGTAACTTTTGAGGATTAATTGTTATTTTTTTGTATATTTCGTCAATACAGGGGCAAAATGGTTATTTCACCTTTCACCTGTTTTTGGGTCTTAACTTCACTTTTTGGGCTTTTAAGCATGTTTCTAAGTTTTTATGATTTTTTCGGGGTCAATAACTATTTTTCTCTGTAACTAAAGCGTTTAGGGACAAAATGATTATTTTACCTCCCGAACACTTTTTTTGCCAAAATTTGATTTTCAATTCATATTTCAAGGTTTTTAAGCCTATTCTTAAGTTTTTGTAATTTTTCGACGTCAATTACTCTTTTTTTTTTTTGTGAATACTGCGTTTAGCAGGCAAAACGATCATTTTGCATACACATGTATTTTTCACCCGAACTTTTGTTAATAAAATTTGTTATTTGCATTTTTCTTGATTTTTTTTGTTCATTTTTTGTATTTTTAGAAGAAACCATGAATTTTTTTAATTTCATGTGTCAAAATTTATTTTTTTAAAGGGTAAGAGTGTAATTTATTTTCAAAGGGCATTTTAGTCTTTCCCTATTATATGGAGGATAAGATTTGAGAAACTTCCTGATAGTTTTCCAAATCTATCCCCTTGTACTGTAAATACCACAAAAAAAAAAAGAGAAGAAAAAGAAATAGTTTAGAGAAATTTTTTTAGTTTTTCCTGTAACATCTAAAACACACACTAGTTTATTTTCAAGTTCACATCTAGAACACTTAGAACACATATTAGTTCATTTTCAAGCCTACATCTAAAACACCTAGAACACACAGCTAGTTCATCTTCAAACCTACACCTAGAACACCTAAAACAAATATTAGTTCATTTTCAAACATACATCTAAAACACCTACAACACACACTAGTTCATCTTCAAACCTAAACCTAAAACACACATTAGTCCCTCCCACACTACATGTACATTCACACGTTCATATTCCCAATCCAGACACACATACATACACAGATTTAGAATTCACACACATACTACACACACATTCACACAGAGATTCACATACATCTCACACACAGTCTCACACACACTACATACACATTCACACATGGATTCACATACATCTCACACATAGCCTCACACACACTACACACACATTCACACATTTATCCGCATACACCTCACACATAGCCTCACACACACTACAGCGCACTCTCACATATAGAATCACACACACAATCAACAAATAATCACACAGACACAAGTTCACACCAAACAACACACAATACACATACTAACCTCAAACACACACACCTCTCATGCGCTATCCAAATTTAGCAATTCAATAAAATCATAACTTGCTTAAACCCAACCATTCCTTCCAGCAACATTAAACCACTAACAAACCCATCCTCTCATTAGCATCCACTTTCACAATAACCATAACAATCACAGCCCCCACAATCCCTCATTCACTTTCTCCAACCTCCATCACCAAACCACCACTCTGTAGTCAATCATCACCACGCAAATAGCCCCTCCAAACAACCTGCAAATACAGCCTATAACAACCCCCAAATCACCAAGACAACATCACAACACAAGCATCCTCGTTTGCCTCCTCTTCCTCGAAAGCCTACCTACTACCATCCACCACCACTGAAGCCATCTCCCCTATCTCCCACCTCAAAAACTACCAAATCAACCAAATCCAAGCCTCCACCACCTGTGAAGCCATCGTTCCCCTCTTTTTGCCACCATTGCCCAGACAACAACCACCTCTAAGCCAAACGCCATCAGGTGAATTGCAACCACTTCTTCAACCTTCAAGCAACTGAAACACCACCAACTGCCAAATGATAGCTAAGCTTAACCACAACCCAAATCAAACCACAAGCAACTAACCACTACTACCATTCAAACAACTCTTTCTCTTATCTCCACCGTTAATCACTAGCGGAACGGCCTTCCAAAGCCAACCACTGTGCGTCACCAATTTCAACCTTGTCTGTCGCAACCACCCACAAGACAACCCTATATGCACATCAAATATCAACCAATGACACTACAGTATTTCCTTCCACCACCATTGAGGTCAAAATAGCCCAAGCCCCACCATCACTTCCACCACTTGCAAAATAACAACAACCAAAACACCACTAGCTGTCAAATGACAGCCAAGCTCAACCTGCTACCTACGCCATCATCACTTCTACTCCATTGCCTCCGAATCAGGTCAAAAAATCTCCCAATCCTCCTTTCAATTCTTATATATAGGTTTTGACTAGTGAGATAGGTTGTGGAGGTTGTTTGATTGATCATGTTTTTGGTTTATTGATTTGTAGAATGTAAAGTTTAAAAGGTGACTTGGGAATATTGAGCTTGAAGAAAATCGATTAAGGGGTTTTTGATGTTGGAAGACTTTTTTAGTTATTAAGTATGAAGAATAGAAATTGATTTGAGTTTGTGGGTTTGATTTTATTGAAGAGAAAATTTCAATTTTAGTACCAAATGTCTGGGGCATTAGCAATTTCAATCCTTAAAGTTTGGACAAAAGTAATTCTAGTACCAAATGTTTCAATTTTTTAGTACATTTAGTTTTATTGACTAGTTTTCTTAAAATCTTTTTGAAATTCAATCACGCGAAACTTACGTGACAGTTACAAAAGTTTTCAAAAAAATTAAAATAGAAAAAAAATTATAATTAAAGGCACACAAATGAATACACTATCTAGACAGATTTTTTCAATTTTATCTGCTTATTTATCATATATGAACTCAAATTAGTGCCTTAATTACAAATTATGATATTAATTTTTTTAATTCTTTTTAAAAACTTTTGTAATTGTCACATAAGTTTCACGTGACCAAATTCCAATAAGATTTTGAGAAATCTGGTCAATAGGGACTAAATGTGCTGAAAAATTGAAACATTTGGTACTAGGTTTACTTTCGTCCAAATTTTAGAGATTGAAACTGCTAATGCCCCTAACATTTGGTACCAAAATTATAATTTTTCTTCATTCAAAATAATGATTTTGCCTCAAAACCCTAATTTTTGGACTAAAAATCTTAATTTTAGAGCAACCCTTAATTTGATGGAAAGTTATGAACTTGAGCCCTTTTTATATAGAAAATGTCAAAAACACATCAAAAACATACTAGAAACCTATGTAGAACTATAATAAAATAAGTGAAATTTTCTCTTATCAGAAATCCTAACTGAATCTTTAATGGTCAGAAGGATGTTAGAGAAGGACTTGGAATGCGGTCCGTGACAGTGTGTAAATATTGTCACAAACCCAATCACCAAGAAAAATGAATGTTGGTGTAAGACTAATAAATGCTACGGTGTGGAAGTACCGATTATCAAATAAATAATTACCTAAGATTTCTAGTGGAAAGAAAACCAACTCAACACTCAGGTAGGACTGTGCAAAGAACCAAAAAGGTCTAAGAATAGGCGAAAAGTTTCTGCTCAGGTATATGGCCGAGACATAAAGAATGTGACGGATGATTACCAAGTAATTAAAGGTACCATTTCTATCTTTCACCTTGTAGCTCAAGTTCTAATTAACCCTGGATCCACTCATTCACTTGTAACTCCTGATTTTGTGAAACCTATGAACCTTAGAGCAAAATTTCCCTATAATTTGAAAGTTAGCACTCTTTCCAATGAATGTCTAATGTGTACATATTTATTTACAAAAATAGTGAGATTTAGATTAAAGGATGAAAATTCTTGGGACCTCATAGAATTGTTCATATATGGATATGATGTTACACTAGGAATGGACTCGTTGTCGAGATATCATGCCCAATTGGATTGTAGAATGAAGATAGTGAGATTCTACCTAATTGGAGAACCAATTCTAAAATTCTATACGACCAGTGAGACTGTATCTATATTTGGAGATCGTGCCAAAAAATTGATGCAGAAAGGGGCTCAAGGCTATTTAGCTTAATTAATCAATCAGCCAAAGGATAAAGCTTAAATTAAAGAGGTCCCAGTGGTGAGAAATTATGTCAATGTATTTCCGGATGAATTAACTTCATTACTACCTGAACGAGAAATAGAATTTGTAATAGAATTGCAACTTGGGACCACCCCAATCTCAAGAGGGCCATATTGAATGACTCCAACTGAGTTGAATGTGATAAAGATTCAGCTACAAGAATTAATGGAAAGAAAATTTTTACAGTTAAGTGTATCACCTTAGGGAGCTTCGGTGTTGTTTGTTAAGAAGAAGGATGGCACATTGAGGCTATGCATAGATTATTGGAGACTGAATAATATCACCAATAAAAAATAAATGTCCCTTACTCCTTATTGATGAATTATTTGATTAGTTACAAGAAACAATGGTGTTTTCTAAGTTTGATCTAAGACAGGAATATTATCAGGTGTGTTTTAGAAAAGAGTATATTACTAAAATTGCCTTCAGTACCTAATATAGTTACTATGAATATGTACTTATGCCATTCGATTTAACAAATGCTTTTGCTGCATTTATAGAATTTTCTACCCAAATTTAGATCAATTTGTGGTGATCTTTATAGATGACCTTTTAGTTTATTCCAAATCCCACAAAGAGCATGAAGAACACTTCAGACTAATTTTGCAAACTCTAAGGGAACATCAACTTTATGCTAAATTTGGTAAGTGCAAGTTTTGGTTGGACAAGTGTGAGTTTTGGTTGGACAATGTATCTTTCTTAGGGCACATAATTTCAAAGGATGGTATCATTGTCGATCCTGCAAAAATTGAAGTTATCCTAACATGGAAACGACTTGAAAATGTAGCAGAGATATGTAGTTTTCTGGGATTAGCTGGGTTCAACATAAAACACTCCTGATAATTCCAAAATATATACATGCTACAAGTTGCCAATAATAAACTACAACATGTATTAGCTACGTCATACCCTATCTATAACACGCAACCTAACTTTTGATCAAAAGATGGTCACTAACTACAACCAAAAATAATTTACATGCAACCCTTCCACTATCGTAGGGATGTTCCAAAAATAAATACACATCCCTTTCCCACAAACCCAAACCTAATTCCATCTAGATTTTTCTACTTTCACATATCTCGACTCAAGGGACCAGATACTGGTGACCTCACTGGCTGAGTCACTGAGTCTTCTCCAGAGGATCGAATTCTAATTCTCAACTGTACGCACCCAAGTCCATCAAACCCTGTTTCGCAGTTTGAGCGAGGTTTTGACATCCATCGTGCAACTCTCTCAGATGACCTCGTAATTCCTCAGAATGTCGATGATTTCTTATCCTTTCAACCCTCAAATTCCCTTTCCATCTTATTTATGTCGCGTTGCATAGTTAACATAGTTTGTCTAAGCTCCCCTATCCTTTGACAAGCATGCTCTATCTGCGTTCTTATCTCTTACGCTCTCTTACAAGTGTTAGGACCACTTAATCGGGGTAGGAATAAGTCTTCCAATAGGTACAATGGCTAGTCCTATTTCTCTAGGAGGTTCTCCTGCAAGGCTCCCCTAAGGCTTCCAGATATAGAGTCACAAGTTTTTACCTAAAGCTAGAGGCCTCAACATTTTCTTCTTTCATAACTTATAATTACAGAGATAGATAAATGTGAGTGCATGTAAAGTCACTAAAAGTCAAATAAAGATAAAGGTATCACAATTAACTTAAAATATCTTCTCTAAGTTATTTAGTTATCAGAATCGGAATTACATTAATTCACAATTCAAGGTGGTCAGTCGCAAATGCAGTTTAACCTAACTCCAGTTTCCTACCCCACATACCAACTAACTCAAGCTCTACTCCCAGTACAAAATCATATAACCTAAGTTCTAATAACACCTATCAAGATCCAACTAGATACTCACAATATCCTAATTGAGTATTTGCCTGGCTTTGGCTAGGATTCACAAGTCATGACTTTGAAGTAGATAAACTTAACTTATAATTATAAAATCCCAAAAATAATTACAACAGTGTGAGCCATCTAGACCTCAAATGTATACCATCATAGCAAGCCTATACTATTACAAGTACACAACCTTGCCACTTTATCTCGTACTTAATCTCCTATAAGGAAAACAAATATAGCAGGGGTGAGCTATAAGCCTAGTGAAGTTCATTTATGTGTGTGTGTGTATGTATATGTGTGTGTGTCTATATAGGGGTGAATCAGTCGGTAATTCAGTAATTTAAAATCGATCAATTTGGTATTTTTCTTTTCAAATTTACTGAATGAATTTAATTTCGATTTCATTTAATACCGAATCGAATTCAATTTTGAATTAAATTCGGTAAATTGGTATATTAATTCGGTAACCAATTTCATAAAAATTAAAATTTAAAAATTTTAAAAAATGGTGAGAAAATAATGGGTTTAAGGAAGTAATGGCCCAACCTAATGACTAAGTAACCTATCC
>JAMWEH010000447.1:0-25458 GCA_024721245.1 Mitragyna speciosa | reverse complement strand
TTAGAGTTGGAACTCCTGGTATTGCAAAAAAATCACTTTAGTCTCTCATGTCACATATATGTATGTATGTATATGCGTGTCTTTGTATTTATTCTGAATACTCGTGCAACTACGCTTCTCTACAAGCCGTGTGAATACATGGTGACCTTTGTCCAGTGATAGAGGAAGATGAAGATTTATTATTCACTATTTGCCATTTTGAGAGAGTTGTTTGTTTTGCATGTTGAAGGAGTTTCCTCCCTATCTGTCACTGTTAGATTTCCTGTCATATGAAGAATCAACTTGATCAATCAATTTCGAGGGAGGGACTTTGGGTGTTTTTCTTACCTTGGTAACTGAGGAAAGGCACAAAATGGTTGTAAAAAATGGATGTAGCTTCTTCAGAAAACATGAAGTCTGGAAGTCAAAATATCCTTTCATCAGCAATGTCGTTAGTACGTGTAGTACCTTTCTATATCTGTTTGAGAATCCTAACAATTTTGAGCGTCATATGGATAGTAATTACCCAGTATCTTGGACGGTCGTTGATAGCCAGCTTGTGTAGTGTATTGAATCTTCAAATGCCTCAATTTGAAACTTCTTGTGTCTTTTGACACTCCTGGTCTTCCTAAAATAATGGTAAAAATCTGCACCTGTTCTGGTTTTAGGATCACTTAACGGAGGGAATCTTTTTTATTTATTATTTTTTTTTCTGATCCGGGAAATTTATCTCTGTCTCATCTTGTAATTCAGTAGCTGTCCTGCTCCTCTCCTTACAATGAAGGTTGGGACCTTTTCTCAAAAATCTCTGGATCTAATTAAGAGTTGAAGATGGTGCAGCATCAAATCTTGTTACCCTACTTGTATAGAATCTTAGCCCACTTCAATTTAGTGAGAGGTATTCTACAAGAAGAAAACCTTTTGTTCATCTCTGAATGCTGTTCAAAGCTATGAACTAAATATTCAAATTTTTTGCCAAATTGAAAATTAGAATGATGACTTTCTTGTTACTTTTCCCTATTCAACTGGTGCTACTTTTGTAGACCGAAGGGGGACACTCGACAATAGTAGTACACTATTAGGGCGGGTGCTCAAAAGCGGATCTTTATAGTCATAGTAGAAGAAGGAAACTCAGTGCGAAAATTGGAATTCAGTCTATCTGCAGTTTCTCTTCTTCTTCTTCTTCTTAAATTTTTCGGTTTCTAATTAGTTGGATGTCATGGAGGAATTATTGCCAATCATATGTGAATTATTCCTGTGATCAACTTGAACATGATTATATGCACTAATAAGTCATTGCTCACCCCATCTCCACATTGAGGTGCAGAATGCCTTGGTCAAATATACCTGTGGTTTATGATTTGTAAGAAGGATATCATTTTTTTTGTCTCTTCACAGTTCAAGTTTTTTCTGGTTCTAACGACTTGGGATCTTACAGGTACTGTTGTTCTGATGTTTGAAGCTATCACTGAAGCTGTACCTGTGGAGAAGCTTTATATCCACTTTTATGACAGATATGGGCAAGGTCTTTCAAACATTCTTGTGTCACTGCAAGCTGTAACTTTTGATCTTGATTTTTGCTTATGAAAATTACCTATTTTAATCTGGTTTTCTACACAAAAGTTGCACTGTTAATCCAAAAATTGAAGAAGTATTTTAGAATATGTCCACTTCCTTTGATGGAAACTCCTTGTGTGTATTTTATACATAAAAAATGGGCTAACGTGTTTTCACTATTTCCTTGAATTTTAGTAAACTATTATAGTAGAGCTACATATTCCACACTTACTTTTTAAGCTGTCATATATTTCACTTGGTCTATATCAATACCCCCGCCCCAATCTATTAATAAACGTGCCCCAATCATACTAAGACATTCAATGTGGAGTGCTATCTTGCCATGAACATGTCTTTTTGATTTCTTTGCCATGAACTATATGAGTGACTGGATCTGCTAGAAGTTCAGTTAGTTGTTTAATCATTCTGGGATTCTTTAATTTAGGTTAACAGAAGTTATTCCAGTAAGGGTCATCATACTTCTGTAATCATTTTTCTATGTAATGCGCCTATTATTTTGAAAGCTCTCTTCATCTAGTTTTGGTGAAATATTGTCACAATTCATCATACATTGATCTTTTTAATGAAATTGGTGGAAAATTTTTATTCTTTTTCCAACTTCATTTCCTGTAGCTGATTCTATGTCTTGTGCATCACTGAATACACAAGTTGTGGCATCATGAATTAGCTAATGAGCTCAAACAGTGAAGTTAATTTAAAAAAAAAAAAAGGAATTAGAGATCCTTTTTGTTTCTTGGCATGATGATCTTTCCTGAATTCACTATTTACAATTAAGATGGCCATTTTATAATATAAGACTACAACATTGTGGGAAATGACTAAAGTTACTCTTTACACATAATCTTCAGATATTTTAGAAAGGCGAGACCTACAACTACATGGTACTGGAAGATTAACATAGCTTGGCATGAGATAGATTACATGATATATCCGACCTTATAGTTGGTTATTTGTGAGAGCTTCCAATTCACCTCAAGTTGGCACTAGGTGAAAGAAGTAAGGTCTTGCTGCAAAGCCGATTGTTCTGGTTTAAGGGTATTTTCTTCACATATGGGGATCCGCACAGTTGATTCTGCTGTATCTGGTCTTGGAAGTTGTCCATATGCTAAAGGTGCTTCTCGAAATGTTGCCACTGAGGATGTCATTTATATGCACAATGGACTAGGATTGAAGACAAATGTTCATATTCAGAAGGTCATCTTAGCTGGGGATTATATCTGCTAGCATTTGGATTGGTCTTCTGGTTCTAATGTTGCTAAAGCCGTAAGCAAAATTCCAGCAAATGCCTCAAAGCTGCAAGGTGCTCTGATACTTTCGAGTGATAATTTAACATACGTGCATCCAAGCTGACAAAGGATATCTGGAGTAGCTTATGTCTTGCATATGCTATCTTATTTAGTATGATGTTCTAGGCTGACATGTGTCTGGTGCAGTTCTAGTTTGTAAAGATCTAGGACAGGTACATGAAAACCTCAGCGTATGCATGTTACTGAAATCTATGTCATCTTTCTACCATCAGTGTAAAATAGTGGATTTACTTTTACAGACAGATGTAAGTACCAATGTTTAGTAATATTACTTTGAAGCCTTTACTTTTTGAAATTTCTGTCAGTCATTTCAAGGAAATTTATTGTTCTATAACATTGATTGTCAGAACAAATTTGGGACCCAGCTATACATTCGTGCAATAAAATTGAACTAAATTGATTTTGTTAGTTGCATTACTAGATCAATAATACCTACAATAGAACTGGATAATTTGATATATGTTGAGGTTTTTTATTTGAACTAAGAGTCTGGCTAACTTTAATACATAAAAGAATGGGAAGAGATGTCCCAAAAAAAGTCAAATTTCATTCAGGACAACAATATTCAAGAAAATATTGCAATATCATACTTCAACAAAATTTGAATAAAGGAAAACTGAACGAGTAGGTAAATGAAGTTTAAAAGCAACAAAATTTGAATAAAGGAAAACTGAACGAGTAGGTAAATGAAGTTTAAAAGCCAACAATTTCGAAGCACCTGTTTGCCTAAAATACTCTAGCACATTACATGCACTAAGCTCTCATGTACATATATGTACATGTCAAACATTACATATAAGATGGATTTTTATTTTCTTCAAATTTTCTCTGAAAGTAATGCTTATTTTTACTCAATAAAAATAAAGAATTCTTTACACATGGTCAAATTTATGGTTGAACAAAATAATTACATACCAAGGCATCAGTATAACTTGTGCATCAACAAAGTAAGCCACGATCATCAATACATTCTTCCTCTTTTACTACCATCTTTGTCCATATTATGTAGCATGCTTGATCTCCGCTTGACTCCTTTCCTTGTGACACCATAAGGCTGAACAAGGATGCCGAAACAACTACAGCCCTAAACATCCATAAATCTGCTACAACATCGATCCTGGCTTTTTGAGCAGATCGCTTGCCAGCATCGTACCATAAAAACTCTTCGCAACCTTTCAGAAAAACCAATTGCCCGTTGCTTTCTGAATATGCAACAGGGATCAAAGAAAGTGGATACAAGAATTCATTGGGTAGTTCCACACTTAACTTTGTCCAAGAATCTTTTATCCGTAAGACTTTCATTATCCAAATCTCAATAAGACCAGGAGAACGAATGTAGTGCAGACTAAGGCAGTCTTTGACAACCCCCAAATCCCGAGTATAGTCAGAAATGTAGGAAAATTTGTAAAAAAATGACAATAAAATAGGGCTTGAGCCGTACATAGCACTGTCCTAGAAAACTATTTTAGGGAAACAAAATATTTCCTGAGGATTAAACAAGCCTTCCTCTCAAATAGAGGGATTAATGTACCAGCAGAATAGGAGAGGATGGAGGAAAGAAGAAATAGGAGAAAATATTTCTGTGAATTGTATTTTTTGGAACAAAAGGAAGCCCACTGTATATAGGTCCTAGAAAAGAACTGTTTGGAAAAGATCCGTTGGGCCATTTATTAAAAATTATCCTGTTAGGCCATTTAAACAAAATAAATTCATTGGATATTTAATAAAATAGATCCGTTGGGTATTAAATATAATAAGTCCATTGGACATTAAATAAAAATATCTATTGAAATTTAATAGAACTTTGACCATTCTAATAAAGGAAAAATTATTTTATTTTTTAATAAAAAAATAGATTGAGCCGTGTATAACTCACGTGCAAGGGGATGAATCCGCCAAATTGAATTGAATTAGCCCAACTCAACTTCCTCTTTATTCAGTACTAGTTAAATGAATATTTGTTTTCAAGAAGCTGACTAGTAAACCATCCGTTAAGCAAATAGCTTCCTCTCAAGATTTAGACTTGCCAACCAATAGACCACCGTTACGTTGCAACTAAAACACATACCAAAAACAGAAGACACCGTTACGTTGCTCACTGAATTAGTAACGAAATTCCACAAGACATTCTTTAGACTCGTGAAGACATTCTTTACACTCAGAAAAAACATTCCAATAGAAAAGTAAAATACAAGTAACCATTCCAGGTACATACTCTTTATTTTTAAATCTGATGGTCATATTATCAATTGAATTTGTCTAACCAATATTAAGCAATGTTTTCAATAACATGACATTTATTTATTAAAATGCAAATGACCAACATTTTCGTAGTCTTCGAAAGTCCAAAAATATTCCAACGAACCGAAGTCAAGATTGATAAGACCATCACAACTTCGTAACTTGTTAAATTCAGTGCACAGAATTTCACTACACTTTGAGACATGGTCTTAGCCCCCACTAGTTCCATAAAATTTTTCATTCCAGTCTATGTCTAGAACATGTAACTTAATTTCCATTTTTCCTAACTATTTCTCACATCACTGCCAACAGTTATTTTTCATTTCGACCTTCCTACTTTATGTGTGAATTTTTTTAACATAAACATATCATAAATTCCATATTAATTACTTAGAAATTCATGGAAAAACAAATACGAAGGCAAGGCTATTTCATCGTGTTTCAGGTTCAACAACTCCAAGACATTTCCCACTGCTACTATCTTATGTTTATATTCACATAAAACACAAACTAAAACAATAGTTGTAACAATTTGGAGAATTGCATGACAGACATGAGAATATCTCATTCAATCTCATTGAGTCTCATTGATAAACACTATACTGCACGTCAGATGCGTCTAACCAAAAACAGGACTAACGAGTTTACATTTTACCTATTCGACAAATAAAATATTAAACAAAGGGAAGAAAAAAAGGAACCAAATCCATAATAACATCTTTGAAAAAGTACTTCATGTGTAGTTTTTCCTTATAAGTGATATTTACCGATTACTTTATTTGCCTTGATCTAAAGTAGCCAAGTATTTCTCAAATGTGTGTGTGTGTGTATTGCAAAGCAAAAATTCAAATGAATTCATTTGCCGATCAGATTCTTTTAAGTCAAACTCAAACTCACCCGCAGACTAAAAGGTAAAAAATCATAATACACACCAATAACAAACAACCACCCACATGCGGATATCTCCTCATGTATAAAATGCCATAAATATTTCAGTCACTCTCTTATCATGCAATTGCAACTTTAGATCATGACAATTCGTTATGGGTCTATCCATCCATAAGAAGATCAGAGGACAAAACAAAAATATAGATGCCTATACAATATGCTTTAAGCACTGACCAGCCAGAAAGCTAACATAATTTTGCATACAAATGCAAATGGTCATTGCACCTGTTCAAATTTGTTTACGGGAAGAAAAAAAAAAACCCAGTGGACCGAAACTCAAACAACTACTTCTTTTAAATATAATTTTTACTTAAAAAGTGTTAATTGTCTTAAAATTGTTGGTCCTAGACTGATGAAATATACAAATAACCACAATTGATTTTTCAAATAAAACCAAATTAAAATTTTAAATCAAAAAGATATTCGAGCATTGGTTATAGTCCCATTCATAAAGGTTACGGATGCTAGAAACCCCAGACAAAAAGAGTCTACATGTCAAGACATGTTGTCTTTGATAAAGCGAAGTTTCTCTATAGACCTTTACCTCATGAGTCAACTCCTTTACCTTTAGAGCTTGTTGAAATTCTAGCAATGGATGAATGGTTCAACAATTCAACAACTGAAACAAGTTCACAATTTGATATTGTTGGTTTTGAACTAAAGCCAAATAATTCTAAGATTATAATTTATATTTATTGCTAAGTGATTAGGAACCTAAAGAGTCACACACAATAGAACTAATTCTTGGGTTAAATTGATTTAAATAATTATATAATAATTATGAGATTAATTTGTGAGATAATTAATCCTAAGGACTTGTTAATAAATAGAGAAATTATTGTAGTGGAAGAATTTCCTTTTTAAGGAAATTAAAACCTACTAAATATCTTTTTTGGTAAGCTATTCTAATAGGTAAGGGTTACCTATTACCAAATTCTTGTTAGATAAGATGTCTTAATTATTACTCTATAAATAAGTCTTAAACACCAAGACTTGACACATGAGATTCAATACAACGTAACAAAGGCTAGAAAATTTGAGAGAAAAAATAGTTTTTCTATTATATAATTTTCTTCGTGTTACGACATGTCATGTGGATCTAGTATATTCACTTGGTGCTGATCAATCCTGATGAGGATCCCAAGAAGGTGCTTGTGTGGATACCTTCGAGGCCGGACACGTGTGTGGATTGTTGTTGATATCGCGTATCTTCGATCAGGTTAATTCGTTATATTATATCATCAAAAGGTACTGTTTCCTGATTTTGTATAGATAATTAATGATCTTGGTTGGAAATTAATTTTAAATTCCACTATGTCAAACTATTATTTGGCATGTTGATTTCCTAACAGATATCCAACAGCCTACTATGAATTGTCTTAATAAAAGCATTGGTAAATCCTATGATAATCAAGACGAATCAACTCCAATACGTGATGTTGCAAGTTTTTCCTGATACTAGAAACTTCTCAAAAAGTTGATGGCGAAAGAGACTTGATAACACTCATAAGAGTCCAAGTACTACAATCAATATTGAAGAAATTCAAGGAGAAGCACCATCAAATCAAATAGAAATGCAAGAAGACTTGCTTATTCACGTCATTACAATTGAATGAAAATATTAGTGATACTTACAATCATCCTCAACGCAACAAGCAACCTCCAAGGCAAAGTGTTATCTATCATATTCCTACTTTACTCATTGAACCTCAGAATTATCATCTTGCTTTAAAGGATCCTAAATGGGTAGTAGTCATGGAAGAAGAATTGAAGGCACTTCACTTAAATCAAACATTGTCACTAGTCCCACAACCACAAGAGGGTAAACGTCGTTGGATCAAAATGAATTTTTCGTGTTAAGCAATGAGAAGATGGTTCCGTCGAACAACTCAAGGCTCGTCTTGTAGCTCGTGGCTTTACCCAAGAGTTAGGTTTGGATTACAAGGAGACTTATAGTCCTGTTATTCGACACACCGTTATTCGCTTGGTCATTTATAGTCCTATTATTCGACACACTATTATTCGCTTGGTCGTTGCTCTTTTCACAATATAAAATTGGTCCATGAGACAATTAGATGTAAAAAATGCTTTCCTACATGGAAAACTCAAAGAAACAATGTATATAGAGCAGCTTGCTAGATTCATAGATCAACATAAACTTGATCATTTTTGTCTTCTTCACAAGTCTCTTTACAAAATAAAACAAGCTCCACGAGCCTAGGTTTGATCGTCTATCTCAATTTCTTCTTCATCTTGGTTTTTATTGTAGTAAGGCTGACACTTCTTTAATTGTTTATTGTCAAAATTCCCTTATGATATTACTTTTAATCTACATAGATGATATATTGGTTGCTGGAAATAATGACAACTCCATGTCCAAATTGATTCGCAAATTAAGTTTAGAATTTGCAATTAAAGATCTTGGCTCTTTAAGTTTCTTTTTAGCTGTTGAAGTGAAGTGCATCAAAGGATAAGTTGTTCTATCTCAAAGCAAGTATATTAAAGATCCACTTCATAGAACAAATATGGTTGATTGTACTCCTAATGCAACTCCAATGGTACTCAAAGACAATTAATCAAAGGGAAACTTGCAGATGCAACAAATAATAGAAGTATTGTGGGCGCCCTTCAATACCTTACCTTTACTTGTCCTGATATTTAGCATGTAATCAATAAGGTTTGTCAATTCTTTAATGCTCCAAGAGAATCACAACGTAAAGCAGTCATGCGAATTCTTCACTATCTAAAAGGGACATAGGACTATGGTTTACGCTTTCTCTCTCAAAGTCCTCTCTCTCTTTGTATGCTTTTTCAAATGTAGATTGGGCAAGCTGTCCATCAACATGACACAACACCACTGGCTTTTGTGTGTTCTTGGGAGCTAATTGCATTTTATGGTGTTCTAAAAAGCAACCTACCATTGCCAGGTCCAGTTCTAAAGCTATATATAGATCCATGGGCTCTACTACAACTAAAATCAATTGGTTAACATTTTACTTAGCGACATTGGCATTCCCTTATCTCATCCTCCTCAACTCTTTTGTGACAATCTAAGTGTTTTTTATACGACAATCAATCCCCTCTTTCGTGCCTAAACAAAGCATATCAAAATTGACTATTATTTTGTTCAAGAGAAAGTAGCCATGGGGAATTTTATCAAATGTTTTGTGCCATCATCACATCAGATAATAGATCTTTTCACAAAGCCTTTGTCCAGATCTTCATTTCTTTTGTTTGCAATAAGTTGGGACTTCATTTACATTCTGTCTCCACTGTTAAAGGGCTGATAAAGAAGCAAATCTAATTAAGGATACTATCCCTTTAAAGGAAAATATCTCCGCTGGAAATATGGAGAACAATGAAAAATTGTCAAAGATTCAAATTCAAAAGTACTCCACCAATCTTTGCCTATAATTTTGGCAATGACATCATTATATAGCCTGTATCTTTATTACCTCCTGTACAAATAATGAATTAGTTGTATACATTATATGAAAAAAATAAAAAATTGCAGAGTTCTTCAAAAAGGTGAAGGGAAATGTAAAGAAATATGCAATTTTATGAAACAAAAAACAAAATCCATGAACATGTTATATATTGAGGGAGAAAAATGAAAAATAATTATAAGAACTCGATGCATGTCGCACAATTTGCTTCTTTCCCTTCTATTATTGACGGGACAAATCATCAACAATAAATTGTCTTGCAAGCCATCCAAAATCTCTTTGTATACAATGTCATTGAAAGGGCTAAAAAACCTAAGACTTCTATGATCTGTTCTAGTCCTTATTCCCTTTTTCTTCCTCTTCAATAGCAATCATTACCTCTCCTTCTTCTCCTTTTTCTTTCTCTCCTCTCCCTCCCATGAACATGAAGCAATATGCCCCGCAGTGGGTTGGGGTTGGAATTCAAGGAGAGGAATGGATAAAGATGAATGGGATACTTTTGTCGTTTGGTGGCCATTTTGAGAACTAAAAAAAAATGAAGTTTTCTATATTTTCCAATAAAATAACTAATAATCTCGTCTTTTTGAAGATAAAAATTGGATTGCTCAAGATTTGATAGGGATCTGAAAACGAAAAAAGAAATAGAGAAGAAAGAATGAAATGTGGATGTATAATATGGAATTGTGGTTATAGTTTGAGACTTTGATGTGGTGATGATGAATTCAAGAATGAATTGAATATTACTATTATTTGGTTGGATTTGTTCAAGATTTGGAGAGAAGTGGCTAGCCGCTATTCGGCTAAATCTAAAATTCCAAGGCTTGAATCACAATTTGCATTAAAATCCCATTATAGGCATAAATATTGTCACCAATGACTGTGGCTGCATTTGGCGGTGCCATAGCTACTGCTTGAAAGCATCAAGTCATTTTACAGAAAAGATTGAGTGGAAGATAATGCAATGGGAAATACAAAAGAACTTTTATCAAAATGAAAAATTCAAAACAAGGATGAAAACCAGTTTAGAGTGAATAAATGCTATTGAATCAGGAAATTTATTCTCACAACTCACAATGTTGATAGGGAAAAAAAGGACAAAAAGAAAAAAAATATATCATCCACAAACTTATATGAAAGAACGTTCATCCACATGTTTTCCACTAATACTTCAAAATTAAAAAAAAAACAAATGGTTAAAAACTTTCTTGAAATCAAGAACTTGTCTTACCGAGTGTTTTCCTCATCTTCTTCACATGGGCTTCAAACTTCTCCTATTTAGTGGCTTTTATCTTATGTTTCTTGGTAGTGGAATCTGTACTTGATTGCTTTCCGCTTTCAAAAGTAGGACACCTTCATCATTCATTGCATTGACAAAACTATTCAACTTACTCCATTTGGTGTCTTCCAGATTGATTGACTTGAATCCTTTCCACTTTGTGCATTCTTGAAGAATTGTGTTCGGATCCACCATCATACATGGAACACTCCTCTTGAATTTGCAAGAAAAATGTTCTTTGACATTCTCCAAATCCATATCTATTTTCTTCAGAGAATTGATGTGCATGATGGATTTCAAATGGGGTCTATATTCTGTTGAACTCAACTCTGTGCCACATGCAGAGCAATATTTGGATAGATGTGACGAATGAGGTGTTCACCTTTACTCAATGCCTTCTTGGAATCATGACCAGAGCCGTGTATCTCCAAGTGGGGTCAAATGACCCCATTTAAATTTTAAAAATTTATAGATATTATCTAGATGAACTCTTGTTTGACTCTTCGTAAGAATAGATTTTGGAGTCAAATTTTCAATTAAAAAATTTAGAAAACCCAAAAGTCAAAATAATATTCTCAAAGTAGATGGCTTGTCCCACACAAAAACAAAGAACTAAAAAGATAGACGTATCAGAATAAACTAGATGCATGTCTCTGCCTCACGCTTTTCTTTTTGTGTCGTTCTATCTTGTATTTTCTTGTTTCTTCTTGCTGAAATTTCATTGGTAGACTTCCATTGAGAATTTATCATGATCTAAAGTTAAAACTTTCTATTCTTTCTTTATTATTCCTCTTGTTGAAGTCAAGCATCGCTTAGCAAGTTAGTATTGCACTAATCTTGGCAAAAATTTCTTATTCTTTTCCTTTTCCTTTTTTGGGTTTTTGGTCTAGTACATCTTTTGTTTACTTTCTTCTATTTGATTGTGTTATTCTTTGGCCTTTTTATGTTAATCTTTTTTATACTTACTTTGTCAATTAGATGTCATGAAACTATATGATTAATTATGATTTATTTCTTAATTTTAAGGATGGCTTGGTTGAATTCTAATTAAGAATCAATAAGTACACCCAAACTAAATATGAATCGGAGATTGATTAATTCGAACATGATTGACAACAATAAAATAACATAGAAGTAGTTTTGTTACCATTATTATACCTTATATTCTCTTGCAACTGGAATGGTATAGTTCAAGATTCCTTTGAATTATGTGTAGACACCAAATTTTTGACACACCATTTATTTTCAAATATCGGGGGACATGTTTGCATTTTTGGGGTCAAATTTTCAATTTTCAATAATCTCGGGGGGGCAAAATTGTAATTTTTTTCTGTAAATATTTTTTCATTAGTTTTGGAGGGGTTTTAAATTCACATTTTTACTTTCATACGTATTTTTTTAATTTTCTAGTGATTTTTTCAGATTTAATTGGTATTCTTTTTATATCTTTTTAGCACAAGGGCAAAATGGTAATTTCACCTCGCGATCACCATTTTTGCTCATTTCAGGTCCCAAATTTATTTTTCTAATTCTTTAAGCATGTTTCCAAATTTTCTTGATTTTTTTCGGAGACTGATTGCTATTTTTTCCGTAAATACTGCATTCAAGGGCAAAATCGTCATTTTATAGTTTAAATTCATTTTTCATCAATTTTTAATTCATAAATGCATTTCCTAGAGTTTTAAGCTTATTTTTAATTTTTAATTTTTCATAATTTTTCGAAACCAATAGTTATTTTCTGTATATTTTCGTTATCCAAGGGTAAAATCGTCATTTTATAGTTTAAATTCATTTTTTGCCAATTTTGAGTCATAAATAAATTTCTATGATTTTAAGCTTATTTTTAATTTTTGGTAATTTTTCGAGGTCAATAACTATTTTTCTATGAATTTTCATTGTCCAAGGGCAAAATCGTCATTTTATAGTCTAAATTCATTTTTTGTCAAATTTTGAGTCATAAAGGCATTTTCTAATGTTTTAAGCTTAATTTCAATTTTTGGTAATTTTTTTGATGTTAGTAGCTATTTTTTGTGTATTTTCGTTGTCTAGGGGCAAAATTGTCATTTGACACCCCTAGCGCGTTTTTATCAGCTTTAAGCTCTAGTTTTTATTTTTGAAATCTATTTTGAATTCTTTTGAAAATTTTAGAGATTGCTGTCAATTCTTTGTATTAATTTTTAATTTTTGGAGTTAAAAAATATTTTTTAAATAAAATTAGTATTTTTATTACCGGTGCCATTTTCGTTATTTTATAGCATTCTTGGTGACCAAGACAAGTGGCCTATAAATACCCCTTTTTTCAGCCAAAAAAGAGAAAAATTGGAAACCCTACAAAACACTTTTGGTTTTTGTGATTTTTAGATTAAAACACACACTGTTCGCAAAAAAAGACACACTAGGAGCCGCCAGTTTCATTTCCTTGTTACTGTTCCTGGTTTCAATTTATTGTTCATCCTTCTTCAAGTTGAAAGGTGAGTTTTTTGTTAATTTAATTCATTTTTCTTCTATTCTTGTATAGACCTAATCAATTGAATGTATTTTATTGGTGATTTTGGTTGAATATTTTGCATTTTTTTTGTTTCTTTTTCTTTCGTTTCTTTTCTGGTTTTGTTTTTTCATTTCTAGGTTCTAGGGTCTTTTTTAGGGTTTTGTTTTACATCTTCATCTTCATCGTTCTGGTTTCTGCCCACTGACCTCCTGTCTCTCTTCTCCCTCCCTTCCTCCACTATCATCATCATCTGCTACTCTTTTCCACCACCACCTAAAATTATTCAGCACCAATTAATCTCCATCTCCTATCTCTTCTCACTCTCAAGTAGCACAAAACCACAGATTTTCACCAGAAAAATCAGATTCTTAGAACTCCATCTAACCTCTATCAGACCACCTACCCAAGCTTCACCATTCTCTCTACTGGACAACCAATCCTCTCCATGCCACCAGTGAACCTAAGCCCTTCACAGTCTCTACCCTGTCGCTGCCTCCATAGCAACCAAATTACTAGGAACCAAGACAAATTCCACAACCTTGCAAGCAAACAGCCCAAAAATATAGCCACAAGATTGACCATAAACAACATCCCTTAAAACCTACATAAAGCAATAATAGGCCATTAGCATTGACCATAAACCACTGCCTCTATCTGCAACAAGCCGGACCCTTCCCCAAACATCAATCGGCCTTCAAACTACACAGTACTCTTCTATCACAACTCAAAATCAGTAAAATCATCACCAGGAACCTTCGACATCACCACCGCACTCACAAGCACCACCCAAACCTCCATAAGCAGCTCATCATCCACCAATAAACACTACCAAAGCTCCAATTTCATTACCCTAAACTACAATCGAAGCACCCCATAATAAATTACCCCAAATGACCCCTGCAGAATGCTCAAAAATCTCACCACAACCCAGTCCAATCACCACCACCTAATTATCACCCCTGCATCTCCTTCCCAACCTCCACAACCCCCTCTCTCCTGCCTTGCACCAAGCAAGCCGTCACCTACAAAGCAAAATAACAAACAAATACAACCAATAATAGTCCAGCGGCCTCATCACCATGGTAAAGCCCACAGCCAAGCCAATTCCTCACCGCATCCTCTGCCACCACACCTCCATCTGGGGAACTAATCTGTGATATAAAATTAAAAAAAATGTGTGAAAACAATAGAAGCATACATGAGAAACCAGAGAGAGGGAGAGAAGGGACGAGAGCCATGAGTAGAGATCGGCGAGGGTGAGACCGAGAGATAGAGAGAAAGAAGAAGAGAAGAGGGGAAATAGAGATAGAGCACGCGAGGAAGAAAACAGAGAGATCAGGGAGGAAGCAATTGAAAAAGAGAGGAAAGTTGGAAAATGGAAAAACAGAGAAAAATAAAAAAAAGAGAAGAAACCGAAGGGAGAGAGAGAAGGCAGAGAGAAGCTGTGAAAGTGAAGAGAAAGAGAAATTAAGAGAGAGTCGGCAAAACAGAGAGATAGAGAGAAAACTGGCGAAGCAGAGAGGAGAAGAAAAATAGAAGGAGGAAGAAAGTAAGAGAAAAAGAAAGTGAGGGAATTGAACACGAGAGAGAGAGAGAGAGAGAGAGAGAGAGAGAGAGAGAGAGAGAGAGAGAGAGAGAAGAAGATGGAATTTGGGGATGAGAAGTGAATAAAACTAATTCGGCCATTTATTTTTTTTTTTTCTTTTTTTTTTCTTTTCTTTTCTTGTTAGTATGTTGTTTTAGTTTAATAATTTAATTAGTCAATGATTTAATAGCTAATTAAGTTAATTTGCTTCCTAATTAATCTAGCCTTATTCTTTGGGTTTAACATATTTATTTATTATTATTATTTTTTATTTATTATCATGAGTACATTTATGTTTTAGTCCTTGCTCTTCCTTAATAATGTCAAAATACCTTTAAAAGGATTTATACCTCATGAATTCAAGTCCCTAGTTATGTGGTTTGACCCCCTTTAGGTTTGCTTTCTTTCAATTAACTTTGATTAATTACAATTAAGGTTTTGTGGTTGCTCGAATTTACATTGTTGTGACCCGTACTTGTTGAAATTTATGTTTTGCCCCCCGATAGTTTACTTTAATTTTATATCTCTACCCCTAGGCATTTCCAATTTACTCTTTAAGTCTAATAGGATTTTATTTTTAGCTCTCTAGTTGCTAGAGTTTACACTTTACCCCTAATTTCATTAGTATTTCACGTTTTTATGCTTTACCATTTATATCGTGATATATTAACATATTTATTCGTGTTTTAAGCATTAGTACTGGGTCTCCAAAGAGGTATCCCAATTTCTCATTAACTCTGCTTTATGTGCTCCAATATGCTCCAATGTGATTTTATGCATTATTATTTGTTTATTTTTATTTTTACATACCTTTTGCGTATTTACGTATTTAATTTATTTAATTTTAAATTTTTTATTATTATTTTGAAAAAAATATTATATTTTGTATTTAGCTAGTCAATGTAATAGCTAGATTATTTTTCTCATATTTTAGCAAAAATTGTATAATTAGATAGAAAGTGTAATAGATAGGGTATTTTTAATTTCCCCCCTTAAATTGTAAATCAAGCCCCCCCGGTGTAATAGTTAGGATTTATTTGCTTTTGTGTACTTATGTGTTTATTTCTTTTACTGCTTTCCTTAGGATTTTTGCATTTAGAATATTATGCTTATGTGTTATGTGCTCCTATGTGATCTTATATGTTTTTATATGTTTAATTTTCTTTTAATTCATGCTTAAATGTTTAATTCATGATTTATGGTATTTCGTCACTACACTAGTCCAACGCCAGTTGTGGCTTCTTTCTTTCCTGCTAGTCCAACGCTAGTGGGGCTTTTTAGAACGGGTTAGTCCAATGCTAGACCCTTAAGACATTTAGTGTTAGATGCATTCGTGTGCATTTCACATTTCACACACTGCTAGTTTTCTTTCCATTTGGCATGATTTTATTATTATTATTATTATTATTATTATTATTATTATTTTAACACATTTTTAAAATGCATAACATTTAGGTTGCATTTCACTTAGACTTTAGGACATTTGTGTGATTCGACTAGAAATAATCGTCTACTCACGTGGGAAGCGGTGGCGTACATGCCGTTCCCCCCTCTGTGAGTAAGAACATTTAGTCACGAGTTATTAGTCCCCTGTACCCGTCATGTTGCATACCCATCTTCTTTCTTCACTTACTATATATTATTATTTTCTTTTTTTTTTGCATCACATTTTGCATAAAAACTTGTGACTCCCTCGAGGTCTCGACTCGGGTTTCGCAATTAATGCGATAATTCCGACCAAGCCTCGACGAAACATGACGACCCTCCCGATATTCACATTTAGACTTAGGATTTGCATTCATATAGATACATCCAAACGCGATAGAACTTAGGGTTAATTTAGGAAAATTTGGTTAAACCTCGCAACTAGTCTCGACTAGGTAGAAAATGTGCCTTAGGCGCAAGCCTTTGCCTTCCCTTTCTTCAAATGTGACTCCCGAACCTTTTTCTCGTCTTTCGTAGACCGGAGTCAAAAAAGGATTTTAAATGATTTTTCTAAAATTTTTATTTTAGTTTTGTTAAATGATTTTTTGGGTGACTTGGTACACCCTAACTCAGTACCAAGTGGCGACTCCATTTCTTATAAAATAAAAACCCCTTTTCAAAATCAGTTGGCCAAAACTGTTGCATATTTAGTCCCGGCCTTACTTTCTTTTTAAAGTATCATTTTTTCTAAAAAATACATTTTTACTAAAAACTCGATTTTTATCATACACGCACAATTTTTTTCAAAATCTATCTTTTCAAAGGAGGTCATCAGACCGGACCGTCTTTTCGAGACGCGACTATCAACGACCCCACTCCAGTACCTTTTATTTATGATTTTTAGGACGCGACATTATGGATTTGAAATTTTGGATTATTATTATATGTATTAGCACATGACCTTGGACCTTAGAAATAAAGCTTAAACTAACTTTGATCATACTTTTTTTTCTTTTTTTAAAATGGGCTATATATATGTACTCAACCTTAATATGTTATCAAATGCTGAAATTCATGTTTATAATACTAATTGAGTTATTTTACAATTTTTGTTTATAACAAGTTATGAAAAAAAAGTTCTTAAAAGGAAACCATAGAATATTAAGTTGCTAGTGGTTTGCAAATATTTTAAAATTTTAAGAAAATTTTCTTAAAAGGAAACACATTGAAGATTAGGTTGCTAGTGGTTTGCAAAATATTTTAAAAACTCCTATTTACTTTGGCTAATCTTCCCTTATATTTGAGGTTATGTGTTAAGATCTGATTATGATCCAACTTATCAAGATAGAATATAAAGAGCATATTTATTAAAAAGACCTTGTCAACCTTGTCATCATAACTTTCCAACAAAAAATATTGAAAATATACCACGTTGGTTTTGTCCTACTTGCTTTGATAAATATAGGAATTGGTTATAATATAGTATAAGTAAGGATGCTATTTTTTGCTCACGTTATTAGTTATTTTCATATAATTTTCAAAAAATGCTAGATCAATGGATGAATTATTTGGTTACGTATATTAGAAAAGATGTATTTACCAAAATTTATAATGGTTGATTTTGCAACGTTTCAAGAAGATGAGTATTCGTAGAGAAAAATTATAGTTTTGCATTTTCTTATTCATTTTATATTATAGTTTTTATTTTGTAAAAAATTTATTATATTAAAGTTTGTAACTCTGGAGGAATACCCTGGATGCATCCGAACTGATGGAGAACTCTTTAAGGAATGTAGGGCGCTATCCCATTGCTACCCAACAGTGGGACGAACCTTCTAAAATATTGTAGCACTGGTTTGCGACATTCGGTCCATTCAAAAACCCAACAGATATCACTCTCGTTGATTGCACGAAAGAATTCCATATATGCTTTAACATCCCTTGGCAGATTTGCTAGGTCAATTCTCCTATGGTACGACTGGAGCAAATTTGTGTCTTTCAAAACAAGTCTGGATTGGATGGTAGAATGTTGATGTAAATGTTCCATAGCCCAAATCTGAAGTAGGATACTGGGACCATAAAAGAATTCGGCATTTTTCTTACACTTGGTGCATGCCACGAAAATGTCAGCTACAAGGGTGGGTATAATAGTCAAGTACTAGCCATCTATTTCACGAAAGAGATTATTCATTATGTTGACGGTTCTTCTATTAACTTTATAGTCCTATCGTGGGAAGAGGAAGAACCCTACTTGTAAGAAACCAAAAATCCATACTCGTTTTTGGGACCATACTTTCTCTGTGTCTTGTTGTTGTGTGGCAAAACACTCCCAGAAGGCTAAGTGGTTGTACAAGTATTTGACTCCAACTGAATTTGCCTAGATCGGATCGGATATAGCTGATTCTTTCAGCTATGTGAAATTACTCAGCTCCCTTCTACCATTCATAGTCATAAAAATCAACTTCTTTCCCTCGGTTGAAAAACCTAAGAGCCCAACTATTTCTTCTATGGTGACGATCAACTCGCAAATCAACGAAACTAAACACTGAGTGTATGGGGTCCCACACTTGTACCACGGCATTACTGACAGCTTCATTCGGTCCTATGTCAATGACGTAAGCTAAGTTCCCCATGAAGTGTGATATCAAATTTTGCTCAAAGGGTACATGGTGTTCCTCCAATTTCTAAGCAGTAGAGGGAGTTCTGTTGACTTGTTGACCTTGCAAATGCAAGCCATTTTGGTTGCAAAACATATCATTGTTAGATTATCTTACCTAGGGTCCTACCCACCAAGATTCACAGAAATTTAAACGTGCGTTACCATAGAGCAGGTTATATACCCAAGGAAAAAATAGGTTGGCTTATTCCTAAATCGGGATCCCTTAAGTGGCATACCCTCTAAGGTTTATGAATGATGCCAGTTTATTTAAAGCAAGATAAATATGAAACATTACAATATGGTCTAATAGGAGCCCCATTTAACGCCGGGGTAAGCATAAAAATTACATGTAATGCATACTTTATTGTGATGAACTGAAATTTAGATGTGTGATATTTTGCCTAATAGGGGCGGTTTCTTCTAAAAGAGTACTGTGCTATGACTCTTATTCCTAAGTTTGTGAATGTAATCAAAGAATGTAAGATATTTCATTAGTTCATTTTAACATATAATCACATTGACAAAACAAGTAGCAGTAAATAGCATAACAGGTAAAAGAAAAAGGGTAGATTCCTTCTCTCGTGTCTAGTGTGGTTGACAAGGTAAGACTAACTCTATCCTAGGCTTTTCTACATAGATGCATGAGGTTGGGTTCGTTAATGCATCTAGACTTGATAAGGCTTCGGTTCCTGAACTTTTAAACTGAGGGATCCAAAAAATAACAAGTCTGTCGATTCTAAGGATCCCAGGTCGGTAGTTCGAGTGATCTTCTAGACACCGTTACATGCACAAATGCGATGGCCGCATGTCTAGGCCGATCAATCCTAATCCTAAAGAGATAGGTAGGTGACAACAACCAAAAAGAGACAAAGAGTAAAAATATATAGAATAAACATATGAAATGCTTATTACGAGAGGAGAGAATAATAATGCTAATATGTGAAAGGCTCTAAGAGTGATTGACCTTCTTGATAAGTAATAACTTTATCAATATTATTATATATATTATTATATGTTTTAGATGTTATTTTAGTATAATTATAGTATTTTTTAGGTGCAAATGACTCATTTTTCAACAATTCATAAGAATTAAGATTTTTATCAGAATTAGGATTTTTGAGGCGGAATTTTTATTTGAACAAATTAATGCACAAATTTTGTGTATGATTGCAGGTTTATCATACTTAAAACTTATTTTGGATCAATAGGACTAAAGAAAAATCAAAGCCAATGGTGATTCAAAGAGTTAAAGTTGAATGAACAACTTGAAGAAAAAATTGTGCAAAAATAATGAAAAAATCCAATTCTTCACCACAATGCTTGGAAATACATGGAAAATGCTTGCACACATAAGGTCCAACTCAACAAAAATCAGAAATCAAGTAGGGACCACAAAGGTGTGATCCGCGGATGACCATCTACGTATCACCATCCGCAGATCGTAAGTCGACTGAATTTTTTAGGACATCAACTTGCATCCTCTTCTAACTGGTTTTTGCAGGCGTTTTCAGATAAAGATAGGGTTCTTCAAGTAGGAAGAATACATTGGAAGTATAAATGAAAACTTTTGTACCCATTTGGAATCCTCAAGCGAATCTTCATCATTTCTACGCATTAATAATTCATGCAAGTTAGAAAATGGCTTGAGAAACATTTGTCTATAAATAGAAATCATTTGTAAAGTATTTGTAACAAGTCTTAGTAGTAGAAGGTAAGGATTAGCTTAGTTTATATTAGTTTTGATAGAGAATTAATAGAATTCTCTTAATCCTTCAATAGAGTGGTGAGGATCATTGTAAGAAACTTTGTAGTGCAATCTTTTGAAGGTGAATAAAGAAGAGGACTAATTCTCATATTGGTTAAGCAATTCTCAAACTCTATCTCTTTTTCTTTCAATAGTTGTCATGAGTTCTATCTTTGAAGTTGAACTTTTAGTTGTTTCACTAACTATGTTCAACTAAAGGCTTCATCTAGATCATAAATGAAGCTAATGAATCAACAAATATGATTTAACTTCTTGCACTTACTAAACTTGCATTTGCTTGTTTACTTGTTTAGATTTTAACACTTGTTTTTGCATGGCCAATCTAAACAAGTCATTTAGTTGCTACTTGACATTAAGAGATGCATATAATAATGGAAAATGAACAAGTAGTGTTTAAGTCTTTCATATGAGAATAATGGATGTTTAAGTGAATCACTACAATTCATATTATCATAAGGTTTCATCATGAGAATAGTTAGATTCTTGTCTATTTCATAGAGAGATCTAGTTATGACACATATGGAATTGGATTCTAAACAAAGTAAGAAAATACTTAGTAAGTCATTCATGTACTGGTTCATTAGTAGATTCTATATTCTAGGCTTCTTTGCATTGAATTTTGCATAAGTTCTCAATCATATACCTACTCTATTCAAGGGACCCCATCTCCATCCTATATTGATTATGTTTAGATGATAAAAATTAGTGAAAAAGCTTTAATAATTGCACATATTTGATTCTCTGTGAGATTCGACACCTAATACTCCAAATACTACAACCGACCCTGTGCATTTGCGAATTAAGCTGCGAGATTAGGTTTTATTACTTAATTGTAGTGTTTTTATTCATAATTGTTATACCTAATCAAAATCACGTCACTCCCCCCAAATGCAAGCGCGAGGTGAATAAAATAAAAATAATTAAACCATACATTACATAGGTAGAGACAATAAACCAAGGTGTGTGAACTTAAAAGAAAGGAACCTAAAAACCTAAAAAATAAAATGCAATCCTAATATCTAAGTGCAATAGAATGAAGGATTAAAGAAGGAAAAAGTGATTAAGCTTAATGCTCGGACTCGCTAATGGTCCCAATAGAGTCGTCAAAATCTGTTGTGCCTTGAACACATCTTTTGCCGATTTTTGGACTCTAAATTCATTTTCTAGGATCTTAAGCTTACTTCTAATTTTTGACAATTTTTCGAGATCAATAGCTATTTTTCTATATATTTCGTTATTATAAGGCCAAAACGGTCATTTTGCACCCTGAATGCATTTTCTGCCAATTTTTGGGCTCTAATTTCCTTTTCCAAGATCTTAAGCTTGCTTTTATCTTTTGACAATTTTTTGAGGACCAATAATTATTTTTCTGTATATTTCGTCATTACAAGGACAAAATAGTCATTTCACACCCTGAACGCATTTTTGGCCAATTTAGAGCTCTAACCTCATTTTTTAGATTTTTAAATCTATTTCTAATTTTTTGATAAAATTTTGATATCCATTACTATTTTTTTGACAAATATCGCATTCGACGGCAAAACGGTCATTTCGCACAAAAAATGTATTTTTGACCGAATCTTTTAATAATATTTGTTATTTACATTTGTTTGATTTTTTTTTTACTTTTTGGTGTTTTTAGAAAAATCATGACTTTTTAATTTTAATTTTTTGTCAAAAATCATTCTTTAGAGTAAATTTGTAATTTAATAGTTAAAGGCATTTTAGTCATTTTAATCATTCTTGGAGGACAAATTTACCTAATACTATAAATACTCTATTTGGTAATAATGGAAAAGGGAAAAAAAGTAAAAGCCTAGAGAGATTTTTAATTTTAGTTTAGCCTACACAAAGGAACGCCTATAACACACAATAGTATATCTTCAAGCCTATACTGAGAACACCCACAACACAAACTAATACATTTTCAAACCTATACCTAGAACACGTAGAAAATATTAATACATCTTCAAACCTACACCTAAAATATTTAGAATACACAGTCATACATCTTCAAACCTACACCTATTAAGACACGCACTAAGACTTTACATTCATAATCAAATATTACACCAAAAACACTATTTTCGCACACTAACACTATCACACAAACACACACATTCAATCACCACATCAATACAAACACACACACATAGCTAGAATTTCACACACACTCAGACACTCAAACCCACACAATCACACACACTTATTCATACACACATGCACACACAGACATGCATCATCACACAGATACACACATTTCACACATAGTTTACCCACAGTAGATTCACACTACCGCACACAATCACACACGCTCCTAGCATACACAATACACACACAGCTAGAATTTCACACACACTCACTTAGATACACACACAACACACTAAACACCCATGTAAGCATATTTAGTCTCACACATATACAGATTCACATACGAGCACACTCTCCCTCTAACTCCTCTCCCCTGTCACCACTGTTACCGCCAATACAAACCCAAAGCCATCCCATTTCAATCTAGAACCTACCATTAGATAGCTCTCATCACCCTTCTCCTTCCATTAACCACTGGCCTTGCCACTGCCAAATTCCCATCCAATATCCCAACAACTAGTAAACACCATTTTATCTAGCCCTATAACAGCTACCTTCAAATCAGTCCCAACCACCATTTACAACCTACCTCTATTCACCATTATCACACCATGAAACCACTAGTAATCATCTACCCCAAACGCCACAAATGCCCACAAACAGCTTGATCAAAGTATAAACAGACACATAAGCACAACCAGTAGCCCTCTTTCCTTAATTCCCCTCAACAGCCAGGAATAAGTACACAAAACAAACAACCACTACCACCAGAATCGCCTCCTTTCACCAAAACTAGAGGATCCTCACCTTCAACCTCTGCTCACCACCTCCTCAACCAACTAAACCACCATAATCAACCCAAAACCTGCAAAACAGCCTAAAAAACCACCACCTGCAACCCACAAGCCACCAAATCCAAGCTCCAACTGAATTACTGCACGTTAACAGCCCACAAGATCACTTTCAAACAGTCTTAAATCACCACAAAAAACACGCAACATCAGGCCCTCAAATCGCCAAAACCAGCCTCAAAACAATATATAAAATTCTATCAGAACCACTGGCCTTGAGTCTCTGAAAATGCACAGCCAATTACAGCCTAAAAAATCACCAAAGAAAATAGCCAAAAAGAATTCTACAAAAATAACCACCAAAATCCAAATTCCAGCCACTAAAATCCAAAATTGCAACCCAAAATCCTACACAAAATGGCCCAAAATCCTACAAACTATAGCCCCAAAATCTTGCAAAATTAATCCCAAAACCAATGACAAAACAGCCACAAAATAGCCATTCCAAAGTTCCCAAACAACCTCTCTCACCATCGTACGAAATCACAACAAAATTTACCAAATTGCAACCTAAAATCCCAGTTAAAAAATGCCAAAAACTGCCATTCAAATCATGCCCCAAAGCAGCTCATAACCACCATCACCAACTCTAGCAGTCAGCCACCTAAAACCACTAGCAAAATAGCTCCAAACTAAAGTAAAACTACCAGCAATTGCAGCCATAAACAACCTGCAATATCAGCCCTCAAACATCCCAAAACAACAACCTCCTCCACCCAAAATCTCAGCCATGCTACCGAGGCCAGGCTTTACCACCGAATCACTAATGCCAAGCCATTAGCACCCAATTTCCACGGCCATCCTCACCCAATGATCAGCGGCCATTGAAGCTTTCCATCATCGAATCATCTTGCAACCTGGTACATTATTTGTCTTTCAGTTTTGTTTAATTAATATACAGTAAATTATATTTTGTGTGGAATCTTGCTCAATCGGCTATGGATTTGCTTATGAATTGAGAGATTTAGAGATTCGATTGTAGAGAGAATTTGGGAAAGTTGGAATTTTAGAAATTTGGTTCTCAAATTTGAAGAAGAATTATGAAATTGAGGGTGGAGTTTAAGTTTTGATTTGGGGATTCAAGGATTGATTTGGGGAAGTTGTGGTCCTAGAGAAATTGATTCAGACGAGAGGAACTTGGGGAGAAATCTGGTTTGATACTTTTTAAGAGATTTATATTTTTTTTTCTTTTGGGTTGAGAAGAATGAAGGGGGAAGAGAGAAAGAGGATGAGTAAAGGAGAAGGGGGGAGGGAACAAGAAGAGGTTTGTTTTCTTTATCTTAGTTTTAGGCTTCATTCTTTTGTTATTGTTTTGTTTATATTCAAGTAGTCCTTCTTTTATTGAGTAGTATCAATATGCCCTTGAAGAAATCTTGTTTTATGCAATTGAATCCTTAAATTTTGTTGATTGATCCCCGTTAAATTTTGTTCCTTTTCAATTGGGCCCCAATCGATTGCAATTTAGTCCACTAAGTTGCTGGATTTTTGGTTCAATCCATTTTAAACTGTTGGATTTTTTGTTTCTAATAACATGTTGTTTTAGGAATTTTCATTTTTACCCTCCTTAAATTGCTGGAAATTCATTTTAAATCCTTATAGTTGCTGGAATTTCCATTTTGTCCCTATAGTTTTGTTGAAAATTCATTTCTAGCCCTCCTCAATTGCTGCTGAATTTTTAATTTCAACACCTATACTGCTGGAATTTTTTAATTGTTGACCTTAGACTTTGCTGAATTTTCATTTCTACCCCTATGTTGCAGCAATTTTTTAATTCGACCCTTAGACTCGTAGAATCTTTTTAATTTAGTCCTCTTACGTG